>PVJH01003303.1:0-145406 GCA_004026705.1 Nesogale talazaci
TCCAAGATTAGCTGCCTAGATAACTTGGTATGTTGCAGTTCCAAAGGCCACTTCAGTACTGGTCCCTAATCTTACAAATAGGTCACCTAGTTGCACTGCCCTTTAGCTCTTCCTGCCATGTAATCAATAGCAGGGATAGGGACAGGTTCGTTTCCAGGAATAATATCTATGTCTGGAGGGAGAAAGGCTATCACACATATCCAATCAAATACATTATTTGATCACGGAGGACAGTTCAAGCAGATTAAATAAATTGCTTATGGTCAATAGCTGAAAGATTTGAGGTTGATATGCTTTTTTAGATTTGGAGTAGGTTTTGGATGTTTCAGATGAGGTTCTCTTGTTGGAAAAAGTCATTGTGATTAACTAGGATCCTAAAAGTTGAACTCTCCAGCCAGACAAAGGCCTGGTAGGCTGCTTTGATAAAGACTGCAGTGAATAAAAAACTAGAGCAGTTCTACGCTCTGAAACATGGATCACAATGAGTGGAAGTAGATGCAACAAGTTGTCGTTGTTGTTGTTAGAGGCAGTTGAGTTGCTTCCAACACACAGCAACCCCATGTACAGCAGAAGGAAACACTGTCTGTGGTAGTTACATGGTCTGGTGTCTATTTGAGACTTGAGAGGATTAAGAGTGAAGTGTGGGGGGGTGGGGGGAGTCAAGTCTATCAGTCAGATCATAGCCAGTGACGCTGCTGTGTGGGCATGAGACCTTCTGAGAATTCTTATATTTTCTCCTTGGAGGTGGGGGATACCTTCTACCCTTGGCTCACTTCCCGTGAGACTTCCCTGAGGGGAAGCAACATGAATCTCTTCCCCTGAGACTTCCCTGAGTAAAAGCCACATGGACCGACCCTGATGCAGCCCTGGGAACTGGAGGAGCCACATAGAGACCCCTGCCAGTGCTGAGATGCTTCTACTGTCACGGACTTTGCACTCACAGGCCTGTGATCTTCCTGCATTCAGTGTCATTGGCTGTGTTTTGTGAGTCTGAAGAGGGCTATATAGATTGGTATCAAACATAATGGATTAATATCAGACTCATGGACTTGATCTGGACTGGGTGGGGATGTTTTCTCAATATCAAGCTGCCTTTGTATATAAACCTCTTTATTATACACATATGTGTGTATAATGAATTTGTTTCACACTATATATAGTGTGAATACCCACACTAACACACTGTCCATTCTTGCACCATGTTTACAACTGTTCTTATGTTTGAGCCAATAGTGTTAATTCAGCCTTTAAGGATCTTTCTCCTTTTTGCTGTCTCTCTGCTTTACCAAACATGAGTGATTTCTTTTTCCAGGGACTGACTACTCCTGATAACATGTCCAAAATATATGAGGTAAAGTCTCAGCATCCTTGTCTCTGAGAAGAAATGTGGTTGTAGTTATTCCAAGAGATCTGTTTGTTCTTTTGGCAGTCCATTATGCCTTCAATATTCTTTCCCAGCACTGCAATCCAAATGCATCAATGTCTTCTTTGGGCTTCCGTATCCAATGTCCAACGTTCATATGCATAGGAGATAATTGAAAATACCTTGCCTTGGATCAGGTGCACCTTAGTCCTAAAAACAATATTCTTGATTTTCAAAAAGTTATATTTAAGGTTAGAAATACATTTGGACTTTAAAATCAGATTATTCTGATTCCATGGGCCTTTATATTTTCACAATGCCACATTTCTAACCAAAATAATGCAGAATTTTCTAAAGTTTAATCTAAATAGCCCATTTTCCTTTCTACTTCTCAATAGACTTCTAACTAAATAGAACTCCAAATTTTATCTCACCTACAAATCTGGTTCATTATCGTAATTGAACCTCCAAAATCTCCAGATATGTTGATAAGAGTCTAATAACATTTTTAGCAGAATGATTCAGAGAGTGTAAGTAAAAACAAACCAAAGCACTAACCATTGATTGCAAGCTAGTTTTGAGTATATGGAATACAAACTTTAAGGAATAATTTATCTACATAATGAATTCTCAAGTCATATTCAACTTTTGAAAATTGACACATATTTTTCTTTCTTTTTTATTCTAATTAAAACCATAATTATAACTTTTTGAGAACAGAAAATTTGGTAAGTGATTCCATACAACAGTCTAGCTATTCTAGGGAATGTGGAAGGAAAATGCACATGAAGGGTAAGGTACACCATTAAAGCTTTGGGGAGGACATTAAAGCTTTGGGGTGGGGATGAGGTGGGCATGGGGAGGAGAAGAGTCTGGGTTATCCACCCAGTTCTATTCAACCAAGAGCTATTATGTGGGATGCATACTGAAAGTGAATTCTGAAAGTCACTGAAACAAATCTGATTTGTGATGGCAACTGTAAGAAAGAACCTGAGAGGTAGGTGTGGAAAAAATCATATGAAGGAAATTTCACTCTCATTTGACTGTTCCAAATAACTTCTTGTAATCATCTGTATACTTGTCAAACACCAGTGAATGGGGAATAAAAATTTAAATCTTTTCTATGTAAGAATCCTAATTTAGGCTGAGCCCCGGTGGCGTAAGTGGTTGAGTGTGGGACTGCGGCCCGCGGGCTTGCCTGTTCAAATCCAGTGGTGGCTCTTAGGAGCAGCACTGGGTAGCTCCTATGACCACCAGAATCCTAATTTATAAGAAAATTTGAATATATAAATAAAATTTGAATAAATTTATATATAAATATATAAATAGAATATATAACACAAACATATAAATTGAATATAGAATATAAAATTTGAATAAATTTATATCTAAATATATAAATTGAATATATAAAACAATGTATTGCTTTGGATAAATCTGCTGCAAAAGACCTCTTTGCATTGATAAGCAAGGGTGTCACTTTCGGGACGCCAGCCATGAAATTTTCAATGATCTTATGTTGCATGTGAAGGCTGGACAATGATTAAGAAAGACTACAGATGAGTTGATTCCTTTGAATTTTGGTATTGACAAACAATATTGACAATATTATGGAATTACAGAACAAGTAAATCTATCTCATGGACTTTGGTGCCAATTTGATCAAAAGTGTAGGAGTGGAGTCTAGCCTGTCAATCTGGATACAGCCAGTGAAACCTCTGTGTGGGCATGGCTTTCTCTGAGAATTCTGGGAAATCTCATGATATTTCCCCCATGGAGATGTAAGACCATCAACTTAGTCTCTTTTTTCAAATTTTTTGGGGGCATCACTGCCCTCTGTTGGGAGTAGGAGGTCCAGCCTTGTCCCTGGAGAATTGCTGTTGAATTTGTACCACCAAGCCAGTGGGCCGCAGTCCCACCCCCAACCACTACACCACCGGTGTCAGCCCAACTCAGTCTCTTGGAGACTGACTACTGACCAGAAAACATGGCAGCATACTATAGACCTTGCCAGTGCCGGAATGCTGCTACTGCTGCTGGATGCACAAGATTCTGCACCCACTGGACCTTCCTGGTGTCATTGCATGTGCTTCATGCAATGGAAGGAAACTATAGACTGGTCTTAGACATATGGGTTAATATCGGACTTATGACCTTGGACTGGACTGGGTTGGGATGCTTTATCAGTGTTCCATTTCTCTTGCATATAAACCTTTCCCTTATATCCATATGTATATCTGTGAATTTGTTTCTCTAGTCTCCTTGGACTAACACAGATGAAAAGAATATACAGTCACTATACAAAAAAGAACTCATCAACATTCTACAATTTCAGGAGGTAGTTTATGGGCAAGAACCAGGTTGCTAAATAGAGAAGGTCAGGATGCACTGAATGTGTAAGCCAACAACAAGACTTTATGGAAATCGAAATGTTTTAGTAAGATGATGAAACAATGGAGACACTCATTGGCCTATGCCAGGAAATGTGGAAGGCAGCAACTCATGCAATTATATAACTGATACTGTCTGCAAGTAAAATTTTGCCTAAGATCATCCAACATTGGTTGCAGCAATACATTGACAGGATGTTACCAGAAGCTCAGGCTGGATGCAGAAGAGGATAGTATCAAGGTAGATCCTTGTTGATGTCAGCTGGATCTTGCCTTGAATCAGAAAATACCAAAAAGGTGTTTACTTGTGTTTTATTGTCACATAAATGGAGTTGACTCTCTGAACCAAAATAAATTGTGGATAACCTTGAGAAGAATGAGGATTTCAAAACACTTCACCATGGTCATTCAGAACTTATACAGGAATCAACAGGCAGTGTGTGAACAGAACAGGGAGTACTGCATGGTTTAAAATCAAGAAAAGTGTGACATAGAGCTATATACTCCAAGCATACTTTTTTTAGGGAGGGGGCCATCACTGCCCTCTGGTGGGAGTGGGAGGCCCAGCCTTGCTCCTGGAGAGCTGCTGCTCGATTTGAACCACCAACCCAGTGGACCAAAGTCCCGCACTCCACCAGTACACCACCGGGGCTCAGCCCCAAGCATTCTTATTAAATCTGTATGCTAGAGAAAATCATTAGAGATGGTAGATTATGTGAAAAACAATGTGGCCTCATGATTGTAGTAAGGCTTACTGACTACCCGCAGGATGCACATGACACGACCTGATTTTCTGAAAGTGAGGAGTAATTGAAGCACTTGCTGATGAGGATCAAGGATTGCACCCTTCAATAAGGATTATGACTCAATGTCATAATCTTCACATCTTCACAGTCGGCCAATAGGTAGCAGCATAATACATGGAGAAAAGATTGAAGTTGTTATTGTGGATCTATAATCAATCTTTATGGAAGCAGTGGTCAAGACTCAAATATAGGGCTGAGCCCCAGTGGCGTAAGTGGTTGAGTGCGGAACTGCAGCCCATGGGCTTGGCGGTTCAAATCCAGTGGCGGTTCTCAGTAGCGGCACTGGGTAGTGCCCACAACGACCAGAGGCAGCAATGTCCACAAAAAAAAGAGTCAAATATATGTTATATTAGATAAATCTGCCATACAAGACTGAAAAATAAGGATGTTACCATGAGGACTAGGGTGCTGATGACCCAAGCCATGGTATTTTCAATTGCCTCATATGAATGTGAGTTGGACTTTGAATAAGGAAGACCTAAGAAGAATTAATGCACTTGAACTGTGGTCCTAGAGAAGAATAATGAAGGTACTTTCTACTGCTAAAAGCACAAACATGCCTCTCTTGGAAGAAGTATAGCCAAAGAGTTTTTTAAAGGCAAGGATGGCAAGACTTTGTCTTGTATGATTTGGACATATGGTCAGGAGAAATCAGACTCTGGAGTGGGACATCATGCTTAGTAAAATGGAGAAGTGGCAGTAAAGAGGAAGGTCCTTGAGGAGATGGATTGACACATCTGCAACTATGGGCTCCTTCATAGGATGGCCCAGGTTCTGGACGATGTTTCCTTCTGTTGTGGACAGGGTTGCTATGGGTTAGACATGGCTCAGTGATACCTAACAACAATGAACACGTGTGTCTGTACCTGCATGGGAACATACATTTACCTGGGTATTGTAAATGGTTAATGCACTAGACTGTTAATTAAAAGATTAGATATTCTGGGGCTGAGCCCCGGTGTGGTGTAAGTGGTTGAGTGCTGGATTGTGGTCTGTGGGCTTGGCAGTTGAAATCCAGTGGCAGCTCTCAGGAGCAGCACTGGGTAGCTCCCACAACTACCAGAGGGCAGTGATGCCCCAGAAAACATAAATAAAAAACAAAACAAAAGATTAAATATTCAAGCCCACCCAAATGTACTTGAAGAAAGTATAGGCAAAATGCTACTGAAGTCAGACATTACAAAAACACTTATATTCTGACCCTTACGTTGGAATCATGAGTTCAACTGTAAACTAGAAATAACTGGATGTAACTGGGTTTATAAATAAGCACTCATCTGACAGTTTGTTTTGATATTGTTGCTTGTGCATTGCTGTGGTGCGGTAATATATGCCTCTGATATTTCAAGTACAGGCAGAATTCCAGCAGAGTTTCAATACTAACTTAGGTAATTTTATGAAAATATTGTCCATAAAAACTTGTTGAAAAGCCATGAATCATCTTCTGATACAGGACCAGAAGATGAGACCCTCAGGTTAGAAGGCATGCAAAATTCAATGGGTGAATAGCTACCTCCTCAAAGCAGAGTAAATCTTACTTCAAGTTTCAAAGCAGAGTTAGAATGTTGACTTCCAGCTGCAGCTGCTATGTTTCAAACTTTAATATATACTCATTTATTCATTTAAAAGTAGAAAAATGCGGGCTGAGCCCCCGTGGCGTAGTGGTTGTGCGCAGGACTGCGGCCCACTGGGACAGAGGTTCAATTCCAGCAGTGGGGCTGGGCCTCCTACTCCCACTGCCGGAGAGCAGTGATGCCCCCCCTCCCAAAAAAAAAAGAAAAATGCAATTAAAAATTAACAGCAAAACTATTTATGACTACTCTAATATCTTTGTGGAGGGAAAATCAGCATAAATTCAGGTGTCCAAAAGGTATACCCATTTCCCCATTTTCCAGCATTTCTGTCACCAGCCTCCCATGTCTCAGTCTTTCTCTCTTTCATAGCATCATCTTTATGTCTCTCTTCAGTTTATTCATTCATACACAGCACTCGTAGAAGCTATTATTTTATCACTGCCACCATTAACATTTCTAAAGAATTGAAACAGAACTGGCCCCAAAGAAAAATCACCACAGTATTTCCAAACGCAACACCCTAACATCAAGAAGCCTGAGAGTAATTCAAGAGAAAAAGAATAATGACCTAGACAGGAAAATCCATAAGAATAAGTTCAGAACTTTCTATGGGAACCACGTAAGCAAGAAGACCATGGAAGGGGATATACAAAATATTGAAAGAAGAAAATTTCAAACAAAAATTCTTTATTCAGCAAAACAAAAATTTTATTCAGCAAACAAAAATTCTATATCCCTCAAATATGGAGAACTAAAGATGACAAAGTAAAAAAGAAAATGCAAACATAAGACCAACCTACAAAAATTATTACAGCAACAGACAGCAATCTAAGATCAACATACAAGACATCATTATTGAAAAAAATTAATTTACTTAAGTAATACACAAATTTAAATGAACCATCTTGTTAGAAAAAGGGAAGTAGAGATGATTTTGCACAATGAAAATAAAAATAAAATAATAGACTTAACAGTAGATATTAAATAGTCAAATGGAGATGATCACTATCATATAGTTTACAAAAGACAATAAACTGCCTTCAACTAGGAAATGAAATTTAAAATAACCTTAAGAAATAGTAAGACCAATAAATTTAAGAAGTGAAAAACAAAACAAATCTTCTATCTAGTAAGATTCATAGAAAAAAGAAAAGAAAAAATTCATAAGAAAGCTCACAAACAAAATGAAATTTGTACACTAAATTATGATGAACAATTAAATCAATAACAGCATTAAAAACATACAGCAATAAGGAGCAATGATCTCCTAACATGCTTCCTATAAGAGACATATCTCAGCCATGAAAATTATGACAAAACCACAACACAAGGATATAAAGCAATGATAAATATCTACGTAGCAAATGGAAGTCCTTCAAAATGCATTAGTCAAACTTTTACCTAAGTGAAAAGACAATAAAATAATAACATAATAATTGTAATAATAGTAGCAGATTTGAATATATCACTTTGAAAGAAAGACCGATCAGCCAGAAAGAAAATAAAGATGCATAAGTGCTAAATAATGCAACTAATTTACTTGATCTCTTAGGTACATACAGAAAAGACAGAGTTGCCCATTATCACCACTTTTATTTAAAACAGTCCTGGAAGTCTTAGCTGAAACTACTGGACATAGAAATAAATTAAGGCCATTCAAATTGGCAAAGAAGAAACAAAATTTTCTATTTGCAAATGATAGGGTCTTGGATATAGAAAACCTTGAAAACTCAATAAAATAATTGCTGGAACCAATTAACTAATTTGACATTTTAGCAGGTTATAAGGACAACAAAACCGAATTGGATTCTTTCATATTAAGAGGACTCCAAAAGAAAATTACAAGAACAATACCAGTTATACTACCCAAACAACAAAGTATATAGGAATAAATTTAATCTGAGAAACAAAAGACTTAGACAAAGAAAACTATAAAAGACTTCTATAAGAAACCAGAAGAGGCTCACATAAGTAAAGGATTACCCAATATCTCTGGACAGTAAGATAAATATGCTGAAAATGTCAGTATTTCCGAAAGCATCCTATAAATTCAAAGCAATCCTAATGCATATGACACCATCATTCTTCAAAAAAATGAAAATACCGTATTTTTCAGACCATAATATGCACGTGACCATAAGACACATCTAGTTTTAAGAGCCAGAAAACAAGAAAAAATATTCTGAACCAAATAGTATCAGAATACTAAAATGTTCTGGGGTACCACACCTTTGGACTATAAGATGCACCCTCATTTCCCCTCATTTTTGGGGTGTGTGTCTTATGGTCTGAAAAATTCATTAATTACAAATGTCACATGGAAAGAAAAGGATCCTAGGATAAACAAAACACTATTAAAAAACAAAAGTCTTTCACTCCGAATTTCAAAATAAAGTAGGCAAGAGTTTGGCATTGGTACAACAATAGATATGTAAACCAATGGTTCACTACAGAGAACCCAGAAATAAATCTAAGAACTTACAGATACTGATTTTTGATAAACATTGTAAAATACATTAGAAGAGTAGGAGAAGGCTTTGTTGTTTCAACTAATAGTGCTAGAAAAATTGGATCTTCTCTTGAAAAATAATGAATCAGGACCCACACTCCCATCATATGCAAAAATGAACCCAAAATTAATAAAATACTTAATATAAACCCTATAAATATATAATCATCAATGAAAAGACTGTGAAAAAATTAAGGGTCTTAATGCAAGGCATAAATATACTATAAAACATAATGAAAAATCATTGCACTCTAGAAGACAAAATATAGGACATGCACTTCTCAAAAATATGACAATAGGTACATCAGAAAACTTTATTAATAAGGACAATGAAAACCCATCTATTTTGAAAACATTTTTGGTAGTGATAGAAAGCATAAAGAGTGAATCTCTGAAATCTATAGAAAGCATAAAAATCTTGCCAAGAAAGCTCCACAAATAATCCAATAAAAAATGCAAACAAAATACAAAAATAAAACATACTAAAATGACATCCAGGCAGCCACCAGTCACATGAAGGTATGCTCATGATCATTATCTGTTGGAGAAATACAAATGAAGCATGATGATGTATCGCCTCACACCAACACTGATAGCAAATTAAAAAAAAAACCACAGAAAATAAAAAGTGTTGGAGAGAATGTGGAGAACAGAGGACACTTATGCTGCTGGTGGAATTGTAGAAGTGTGTGGTCACTGTGGAAGACAGCTTGAAGCTACACCACCTTAAACAAATGTAAACAAAAGTACCACATGATTCCATAATCTCCTTGTTGGTAAACACCTTAAAGAAATGAAGAACAAAACAAATGGGCATACGTACGCCTATGCTTATCTCAAGGCTATCAGTCATAGCAGAAGTATGGAAACAGCCCGTCAGTCTTCCGAGGAGAGGATAAACAAACTGGTGCATACATTTGATGGGACTGTTGTGAAACTAAAAGACAGCAATGGGGTGTCAAACACCCCATGGCATACACAGATTTGAAAGACATTATGATGATCAAAGTTATTTAGTCTTATAAAGACAAATACTACATGATAATACTACTATAAAAGAAGGAACAGATTAAGAAAAGTGGTTTCACACCAAAGGAATTAAATTTTGAAAGCTATAGCAAGACCGGGGGTAGGAAGGGGGCAGGGCCATGAAAGGAGGGAAAGAGATGAAAAAATAAGATAGGGCCACACACACGGGTTCTCATTGGGATACTGCCTGTTTACTGGTGAGTTAGCTTGTGCCACTGTGTTATGAATGCTTTTGGGCTTTGTTTTGTATGTTTTGAATATATGCCCTGTGTGCTATGCAGCATAAATAAAAGGGAAAACATATTATAAACAAATGTTCTATCTTTGAAAACTCAATGACTTCTGTAGTAGTTACATAATCTGGTGTCAGTTTGGGAGATGAGAGGATTAAGAATGAAGGGGTGGAGTCAGATCATTGCCAATGAGTCCTCTGTCTGGACATGGCCTTCTCCTGAGAATTCTGGGAAATCCTGTATTCCTTCTTGGAGGCAGGAAACACCATCTCTCTTTCTTCTCACTCCCTTAGAGACACTCTACTGAGAAGACACAAGGCTGACTCCCTGTAAAACATCCCCGAGGAGAAGTCTCAGGGGCCTACCCTGATGCCGCCAGAACCATGGACCTGGTAAAGCCACGTGGAGATACTTGCCAACATTGAGATACTTACAACACCACTGGATCCAAAGAATTTCTATCCACTGGCCTGTCATCATCCTGCATTTGGCATCATTTGGCACATGGCATCGTGTGTTCCAGGAATCTGAAGAGGATTTTATAGACTGGCATTGGACATATGGGCAAATATCAGACTATTGGCTTGGGTTTGGACGTAGTAGGGAGGTTTTCTTAATGGACAATTACCCTTTATATAAAAGTCTCTCTTCTACACATGAGTTTCTATGGATTTGTTCCTTTAGCTTACACAAACACATTTTCCTACAGAGAACCCTGCAGTTTGCGACACAGAAATAAACAAATTAAAAATATTTGTTTCTTATATTAAAAAGCAAAGAAAAGTAAATTCTGGAAAGAGTCTCAGTACAGAGCTACCAAGTCTCAGAATGGCCATCCCACTTCCCCTTTTGGACCAGCAAATTCTCTGAGCATTTCGTGTACAGTCCTCTGTTGTAGGCTGACCATGCCTCCTAAGCATCTTTGATATTAGCCTCCCAGGTGAGTGATCTCTGGTGTGACCAGCTCTCGCTCACAAACCCCAGACGTCACTTTACTTAGGGTAAACCTAAGTATTTTACCTGGATGAGCTATGTATAATTGTTGTAAGCTATAATTGTTAGGTATTATCTATTTCAGCAGGAACGTGTTGAGTCTCCTCAAAGTGCTATGGCACTAACATGGGACTGATAGCCATAAGGTTGAAGGGTCAAACCCACCAGCCCATCCTCAGGAGAAAGATGAGGCTTTCTGCTCCCAGAAAGGTCTTTAGCCTGGGAAATCCTATGTTGTTGTTGTTAGGTGCCCATGAGTTGATCACCATCCCTAGAGACCCTATCCATGAGAGAAAGAAATACCCCTGCTCAGTGCCCTGCTTGAACCCATTGATGCAGCTGTGGTGTCAATCCATCTGGCTAAATGGAATTAGGTTTTGTTGTTCCGTTTTGTTTACTCTAGGTGAAGCATAACTTGGTGAAAAATGTAAGACTCCATTCTGGTCTCACAACATACCCACAAAGCATTTCCACAGCTGTCTGGAAATGTGAGCTGGAATGGCTAAGATAAGAATTTCAGTGAATCGGAAAATCAGTCATCCCTTCCTTGGACTGAGTTTAAAGAAACTGGAGACGCAAGTCCCTGGATGTGAATCTGTCTCAGCACAGCAGGTTTAAGTGACTGAAGATCTCAGACCTGACACATTTGCGTGTATCTTGGCAGCCGGGGAGAAATACGGTCTTGGCTTCCAGTGCTGGGAGTAGGAGTTGAGCTCTCTCACGCTTTAGAAATCACGATTATAAAGTATCTCCTTGCTTTGACTGCTCCCCTAGCTAAACCATCATAATCTTCACACAGACATGGAAATATATCTTTCATTTATTGTATAGCTCAGTAATTTCTAAATTGCAAATATCAACTCTTCTCATTCCATAACCCATTTGCTATCACAGGACAACTAGGGAGAATAGACACTTGGCTTCCTTTAATGGTATTTCATGATCGTTCTCGAGCCTGACTTCTTCCTTTTCTTCCATCCTCCAGAGCCCTTATTCAAATCCAAATCCTGGAGAGTTAGAATCAAAACACACCCCTGAGCATGAGCGTATTTGGGAATCAAAATTTGTGTACATATTTTTTTATCTAGGGGATGTTCAATGCTTATCCTCATGGATTCAGTCATTTAAAAGTATACCTAGGGCTGAGTCCCGGTGGCGTAGTGGTTGTGTGCGGACTGAGCCTTCTACTCCCACCACCGGAGAGCAGTGATTGCCCGCCCCCCCCCAAAAAAAGTATACCTAAATGGGAAAAAAAGGAAAATGAGTGTCAAACGTCATGGAATTTAAAATAGTATAGGGGCACCCTGGTGGCAAAGTAGTCATGAGTTGGGCTTAACTGCAAGGTTAGTAGTTCAAATCTACCAGTCGCTCCCAGATAATGGGCAGGGACTTTCCACTTCACTAGAGTTACATGGTCAGAAACTTAGAGGATTGGTTCTACTCTGCCCGAGAGGTCAGAACTAAATCAATGGAAGTAGTATCTCCTCCTCCTCCTGTTTCTTCCTGAGATCCCAGAAGCAATGTCTAGAGCAGGCAGGAGGATTTTAGAGCATTTTTAGGTAGATGCATGCTGCAGAGGGTAAAGGATGGATCCCAGATATTATATTTAAATGTGGAGTTTGGTCAGATTTGTAGATAAGGAAGTCAATTATCAAAGTCAATAATCACAGCATAATATAGGCAAGGTGAAGCAGCCCCAAAAATCCTCTAAATACTCTTGCTTTATGGCTGTTATATGGGAAATGATATTTCCCTTCTCCTTCCCCACAGTATTTAAAAACCATAGGTTGTATACGATAGCTCAGATAATCTCATCATGCATCTTGGTAAATATTTGGTTTCCTTCTGAAAGATAGTGCCCAAATTCAAATTTCACTCCTGCATGCTTCATTCTGGTCATTACTTAACTGAAATAGCAGATATTTCTCCCTTGTTACTCTCTAACCCTCCCCAACTATCTGATAGAACCTTTCTTGGAACTTGGAACAAGAGGAAGAGCAACTTTTCTTCAGTGGCAGGGATGATGGATAATATTGAGATAAGCAAGAAAATAAAAATAATCCCCAAACGGAAGGAAAAATGCAGGTATAAAAGACACCTCATCAGAACAACCCCATACTCTGCTAAATAAAATCTGGCTGATCATAGCCAAATAGCATGACTCTTATTTACATATCTTTTAATACATTTTGCTTTGAAAATATCTTACAAATTGATAACAAAAGGCAGAGTACATAGGCATCGCTTATGTTTGAAGATGAGAGTTAGTGCTCGGTGGGGATGTGGAGTGTCAGAAAATAGTAAAGGAGGGCTTTATAAAATCTAAGAACAAAATAAACAAACAAACAGAGTCACCAGACTTAGTTCAAAATATGGAAATAAGTTACTCTTGGACATGTCTTAAGTTAAAAATCCTGATGCTAATTTGATATTTTAGGACGTCATTTGGTCTCAAAGATGGATGAGGCCAAAACACCAAAATTATTGATAGAGAAATTACATGTTTACAATAACACAATTCACAACATAAGTCATTGTATTAGTTTCCTGATATAGGAATTTGCTACAAATTGGGTAGTGTAGAGCAAGCAGAATTTATTCACTCAGTGCTCTGCATGCCAGCAGTCCAACATCAAGGTGCCAGCTAGGCTGTTCTGTCTTTGAAGCCTCTGTGGAAGAATATATTCCATGGTTTTGTAGCTTCTAGTGTTGCCAGCAACCATTGGCATGCATTCCTTGGCTTGTAGAGGCATCGCTACAATGTCTGGCCAAGCCTTCACATGATTCTCTCCATATGTATCTGTCTTTGTGTTTCTTCTCTTCTTAGAACAGGTATTGGATCAGAGCCCATCCTAAGCTAGCATGACTTCATTTCAACTCTCTTACCTCTGTAAAAACTATTTCTAAATAAGGTCGCTTTGACAAATACTGAGCGCTAAAGCTTCAACATGTATATTTGAGGACACAATGCAACAGACAACACATATGTACCATAAATTAGCATTGATTGTATTCTTTGTATATGCCTGGTATATGGCAGAGGATCTTCTTTGTAGTAAACAGCATATGAAATCATATCTGACCCCCCTCTGGCTCCCTTATGGCCATGAGGTAGGAGGCAGGCAGGTCTTCACCTCCTTGCTTCTTGACCCTATTTTTCCTCTCATGACATGAGACTTCCGTGCTCTTTTTGCCAATTCTTTGTAATGGACACACTGAACAGACAGACAGTACTCTCAATTAAGGGATTTTTTCATTGAGTTAACAAGTTACCTTAAGTGTAGATCAGTAAACAGTAAACAGCAAAGGTCCCAGCAACACCTTCCTTAGCCAGGAGCCAATTCTCTTTCTGGTTATCAGCTTCTCAGACATGTGGATGCTTGACCTTTGCCTTCATGGACCAGAATGTCTACCAAGGACTCTGTCTCACAGCAGAATAGTCTTGGGCCAGAAGAGGAGAAGAAATTACCCGGTAGTCTCAGCACTGCTCCCTACTGTGGTCTTGGGTACCTCTGCCACTTCCAACCGAGATCTTGAATGTGTCCTGTGATCTTGAGATTTCTCTTAGGATCTTAGATGCCCCTATATACAAAGGATGGCTTTGAGGTGTGGCTTCTTTTTCTTCCAGCAGAGTACATCCTGAAGGGGAAAAAGATGTGACTTAGTTTACTGCCTCTACTAAATTAGAGACTTACTCCCACTTTAATCCTGCCCCTATTATCATAGCAGAAAACTCTTTCCAAAATAGAATGATAGTCACAAAGTCCACAATGAACATATATCACATATGGAATCATTGCTTGAAGGGTCATGTTAATCGACTTGTATGTGTTCTTTCCTTTGATCCACTGCTATTACATGGGTGCTTGTGCTTCCTCCGACATACAGGGAAGTGGGTTGTCCCTGGTCTCACAGCTAAGAAGTAGAGAAGCAAAAGTCAGGTTTCCCACCCTGTATCTTTGACTCCTATTACATTATGACATTAACAACAGTTCCCCAAAGAGGTTCAACTCGGAGCACATCGATGAAGATTAAATTCTTAGCTATTTAATAGATGACACAACAAAAGCATCTAAAGGCATGGTGCAAGAAATAAGTCTGATTCACAGTCCTAAGTGGCATGAAGACCATTTGTGTGCGTTTATGAGTGTTTATATCTTATTTGTGTCAGCCAGAAATAGAACCACGTATTACGTGTCAGGACCAAAGCCAAGTCAATTGAAGATGTCCAAAATAACTAAAAGCTGGGGATGAATTACACCAAATCTTTAGGGCACTCTGGGGTATTTATAAAGCATGTTTCCAGTTCAGCCCTCCAGGCAATAAACTCTATGTAAGTCATCAAACAAATAAGTGCAGTACTGCATAATCCTCATCCCACGTTGTCAGTGAAACAGTTTGTTTTCCAAGAAGCACATCTTTTTGAATATGACAATAGTTTGCAGGCTATTGAAAATTCTTCTTGGATGAAGGGACTCTTTAGCTGTGTGTTAGTCTGAGTTTACCAGAGGAACAAATCCACAGACGCTCATGTGCATAAGAAAGAGCTTTATATATAACAGCCATTGAATATTGAGGAAACATACCAATCAACCCAGTCCAGATCCAATCCATAAGTCTAGTATTGTCCCATATGTCCACTACCAATCTCAAAAGTCCTCTTCAGACTCACAGAAAACATGCAATGATGCGATATGCAAGGTGATAATAGCCCAGCAGGTGGAAAGTCTTGTGGATCCAGTGGTGTTGAGGCATCTCAGCACTGGTAGATTTCTCCAAATGACTTCTCCAGCTCAGGCCATTAGCGTCGTTCCATGTGTCTTGTCAGCTTCAATGTCTCCCAGGGAGAGAGGGTGTCTTCTGCGTCTAAGGAAGAACACAGGAGTTCCCAGAATCCTCAAGAGCAGGCCATGTCCACACCGAGGCATCACTGGCCATGAACTAATTGACAAGCCAGACCGCACACCTTCCCTCTTTATTCTCTCAAATTGACAAATAATTATATAACTGCCCTTTGCTGATGGTTGTCGTTAAGAACCACAGCGTCACGCCAATCCATAGGGACCTTACACAGAACAGAGCAAAACACAACCTGATCCTATGGCATCCTCACAATTGTTCCTATGCTTGAGCCCATTGAAGCAGCCACTCTGTCAATCCATCCTGCCTTTCCACTTTACCACACACCCTGTCCTTCTCCAGGGACTGGTCTCTCCTAACAACATGTCCAAAGTATGGAAGATGAAATCTTGCCATCCTTGCCTCCAAAGAGCACTCTGGCCTCACTTCTTCCAAGAAAGAGCCATCTGTTCTTTAAGCAGTCCATGGTGCTTGGAATATTCTTCTTCAATTCCAGACTTCAAATGCAATTATTCTTCTACGAGCTTTCTTAATTCAATGACCAATGATTAGGTGATTAGATGGTCTAGCACAGTATATTTAGAATTATCCCTGGGCTGAGTCCCGGTGGCGTCATGGTTGAGTACGGGACTATGGCCCACTGGCTTGGCAGTTCAAATGCAGCAGCAGCTCTGCAGGAGCAAGGCTGGGCCTCCCACTCCCACCAGAGGGCAATGATTGCCCCCCCCCCCAAAAAAAAAAAAGAATTACTCCTTTAATGCCGTCTCACTCTGAGCTCAGTATTGGTCACAGAGAAAAGCAGAGCTGCTCTAGATGAAGAGTAGAAGGTTGGGGGGCTTAGAACTCCAGGAGCTAGTTCTCTTGCTCTACCCTTTAGGCAGTGCACAGGGGACCTCCGCTCCCTGCCGAGGGGTTCCTGCAGTACACTTTGAAATCCACCATTTAAAAGATGAATACACAAAATGTGTGAAAATATCAAATTCCAACTGGGAAGATTATAAGGGCTAAGGGAGACGAAGTTTGAAATGATTTTATTTAGGATGCCATTCACTGGGATTTCTACACATTACCAAATCAACTCTCTGTATTGTTACAAAGGAATCCAATTAAGCCCCAGATGATAGTGGCGATGGTGGGCTTGTTAGTTTAACCTCTCTTTGAAAAAGTGATATTCTATACCTTTGACAAACACTATTTAAGTTAATCTTCCATATCACTGGGGTGTCACATCTCCATATGCGTTTTATGGAAGATCAGACAAGAAGATTAGCTAGAAAGCTCCACCTTTGAATTACCATGAAACTTTGAACTGTGGTTTTCTTAGAGTCTCCTACGACTTTGGTTTTATTATATAATTGTAGTCACTGCTATATATTTTTCAATAAAAGCGAAGATGTTTTACATTTTTCTCAGAAAGAGGTTATTTAAAATCAATTGGAATCAACTAGTGGATCTGGTTTTTAAAGGGCTTAAAGGCAAATCCTATTGTGACTTTTATGATTTCTATGAGGAGACTGTGGAATTGGGATACATTTAGGGGAAAGCAATCTTTAATTTGGGGTGGAGCAAAGCATTTATGATTGGCAACCAATATCTCTATGGAAGAAAAGGCTAGCAGCCTTCTTCTGCACAGATTACAGCCAAGAAACTTGTGTCCATATTGGGTCACCTGTGACTCCATTTGTGAGAGATACTGGGCTGACTGAGAAAACTGACTTAAAGGCACTAAAACACTTTTCTGCAGTTGCCATGATTACACTGCGGGCCCCACCCATGATGAAATTATTGTAGTAGGATAATGTTAGGGAAAAGGGACCTTAGTGGCACTGTGGGTAAATTCTTGGCTGTTAACCAAGAGATCTGATGTTCAAACCCACTGGCACTTCTGCTGGATAAAGACATCATTTTCTTCTGTAAAATTTATAGATTTAGAAATACCAAAGGACATTTGCACTCTGTTCTATAGGGGGATTATTATGACTACATATGCTGGTGTGTTAGTCCAGGTAGACTAGAGAGACAAATTCATAAACATGCAGATGGATATGAGGGAGAGGTTTATATACAAGAGGAATGGAACATTGAGAAAGCATCCCAGCCCAGTCCAGTCCTAGGTCATAAGTCCGATATTAGCTCATATGTCCGATACCAGTCTATAAAATCTTCTGACTCACAAAGCACGTGCAATTGCACCAGGGCAATCACAGAGCAATAGATACAGAGTTTTGTGTATCCAGCAGCAGTAGAGGCATCCCAACACTGGTAGGGGTCTCCCCTTGACTCCTCGTTTCCAGGGCTCAGGGTCCATCAGCAATGGGTCTCTGTGTGGCTTTTCTGGCTTCAGAGGTCTGGTTCAATCAGGGTAAGTCCATGTGACTTCTACTCTGGCTCCTCCAGTTCTTAAGATTCAGGATCTAACCTGCCATCTTGTCTTGTTAGTAGAGTCTTTTCAAGCAACTGAGTCTGTAGTCCCTTACTTCCACAGGAGAAATATGGTGAGATTTCCCAGAATTCTCAGAGAAAGCTATGCCCACACAGAGGCCTCATTGACTATCTCCAGATTGACAGACTAGACTCCACCCCTTCACTCCTAATCATGAAATTGACACCAAAGTACATGACTGCCACAACTGGTAACAGATAAAGAATATTACGATGTCAGTCACAGATTTGTGATTAAGAATTTGCTGCAGAGATGGAAAGACCCTGTTCTGTACACTTTGAGTACAGAGAGGCTTAGCTTCCAAACAATGCTTGGACAAATGGAATTCTTTACCTCATCTTCCTCTTTCAGGAAAGAAGATTTGCCTCTTTATTGTGAGGATCAAAGGAATTAAAAGAGTAAATACTGAGAATGGTATGTGAGACATACTGGAAGCTCAGTAAACTGATGATAATCATTATGATTAGTGTCCTTGAGATCCTTATTGGTTGGTAACTGAGAAGACAGTTGTTTGATAAACTAGGTGATGGCAGGAATATTTGGAAATATTCTTATATTCTGGCAAATAGTTAATATTGAATTGTTATAATATTGAATTGATATATTTTTCTCATGAACTAAACAGTTTTGGCATTTAGTAATCTGCATATTATAAATGGGTATATAGCTATGTCCTCACATTGTGTTTCACAACATTAAATATCTCTAACTAATATTTAGTAGCACAAATAAGTGCTAACCAAGAGGTCAGGGATTCAAAGCCAGTGGTTCATACCCCACCAAAAATAGGCACTCTGCTTCCATGGAACTCACGAGCTAGGGAGCTCTCAAAACAGTTTGACTCTGATGTATAAGGTTATTAGAAGCCTGGTAGTATAATGGATTACACGTTGGACTTTTACCCACAAAATCAGCAATTCAAAATCATGATCAGGGGCTGAGCCCCGGTGGCGTAGTGGTTGTGCGCAGGACGGCAGCCCACTGGGTTGGCAGTTCAAATCCAGCAGCAGCTCTCCAGGAGCAAGGCCGGGCCTCCTACTGCCACCAGAGGGCAGTGATGACAAAAAAAAAATCACGATCAGCTTCAAAGGAGGAGGATGAGACTTTCTACTCCCATGATGACTTACAGCCACAGGTACCCATCGGGCAGTGCTACCCTGTCCCATGGCATCACCAAGAGTCAGAATTGACTTGGTGACATGGAATTTTTTATAGGATGACAATTAGTCAAAATCTTATCGATAGCACACACTATTTATTTGTCTGAAATCACATGAGAAATACGAAATATACTTTATTCAGACACACAGAGTACATTCGCTAAATTAATTTTTTTACTAAGCCAAGAAGAAATTTTCAATCAATTCTATATACATAACAGATAAACTTATCTATGTAAAGTAGCATTATGGACCATATGAAATAAAATTAAAATCATAAGAAAATGATAGCAACATAGCACATCAAATGTTTATGTGTATAGAAAGGAAAATATATTTCTCAATAACTGATTAATGAGAACATTATAAAAATTACAAAAAAGAGCACTTCAAATAAATATTTATGGACTGTAGCTAAAGCAGTTCTTGGGGAAGTGTGTAGAACAATATAATTTACTAGCACTTAGAAGGAAATTTAGGAATAAATCCCAAACCAAACCACTGCCATTGAGTTAATTCAAGTTCATCGTGATCCTACATAGGGTTTCCAAGTCTAGAAATCGTTTAAGAATACAACCTTATATCACTCCTAGGAAATGGTTGGTGGGTTTGAACCACCAACCATATGATTAACAATTTTATTTTTGGGGGGAGGGTGGGCATCACTGCCCTCTGGTGGGAGTGGGAGGCATAGCCTTGCTCCTGGAGAGCTGCTGGTGGATTTGAACCACCAAGCCAGTGGGTCGCAGTCCCACAGTCAACCACTATGCCACAGGGCTCAGCCCCATAATTAGTAATTTTTTCTATAAAATTAGCTACACAAAGGGGAAAGAGACCTCAGTTTCACACTTGTTTCCCACAGGACAGCGGTCATGTCTGCCTCCACCCTCTCTGCTTCTTTTACTCTTTTCTGCTACCAACCATGCCTACCATGGAACTCTCCTTCTTTGCTGGCTTCCACCAACCGTCGCAATGGCTACACAGAGCTCACAGACAATATTCACAAGTAAGGAAAGTTTTTAGACCCTGTAAATCTATCCAGGAGTAGAAAGTCTTATTTTTCTCCTGTAGAGCAGGTGGTGATTTCAAACACTGACCTTGCAGTTAGTACTGTGGCATAGTGGTAGCTCCTTGGGTTGTGATACAAAGGGTCAACAGTTCAAAACTATCAATCTCTCTGAGGGAGAAAGGTGAGGTTTTTACTCCTGTGACCAGTTACAGTCTCGGAAACTCACAGGGACAGTTCCACTTTGTTCTATAAGGTCAGTAGGAGTTGGCATGGACACAATGACAGTGAGAGGTTTTATTAGTGATGTTATCATCTGTGGGCTCTACACTGGGTTACTACCCATAAAGCCACCAGTTCAAAAACCACAAACTACGGTGCTGCAGAAAGATCAAGAATTAAGCATAAGGTCAGTTCTAATCTGCCCTGTAGAGTAACTATGAATTGGAAGTGATTCTAGGACAATGAGTTTCTAAGATTTTAAAAATTATTATGAGGGATGGTAACAGCTCATAATCCAATCTGAGTGGGTGGATATCTGCTTACTTCCAAGTGCACAGTGAAATAGATACAAGTAAGTCAGCCCATGGGCCCATAGCTCTTACAGCTGCAAAACAAGAATACTTGCAATTAATAGAAGGAAATATCTTCTCTCAGAGTCCTTGAAGTGAATGCAGAACTTTCAACACCTTGAATTCAGATTATTCAACTTCAAAACTGGAGACAATGTATTTCTGTTCTTATAAGCCACCCACTTTGTGTGGTACCTTGTTACCCTAGGAAACAAATAAAACTGGTGAGGTCATTTCCCAACTACACATACAAACAAACACCAAAAATGCACATGACAACAGATGTACAGTAAACATATCCAATTCCTTACATTTTGTAGCCCGCTCAGCCACACTACCGCCCATCCTTACATTTTTTAATTCCATGTGGTGGATATTGTTACTTTATTCTCTGGAATTTTCCATATTAAAATTAGGTAAATACATGCTAATAAACCAATTGGCATTTGTAAATAAGCAAAGGGTAGAGTACGCTACTGGCCTAACAACTGTCAGCATACTTTTACAGGCTATATTCTAGGCAGCCAACATATATTACTCTGGAAATATTTCTCAGAAGAGTATTATGTACAGTGGTCAATCCAGCAAACAGTGAGATCTATTGGCCTCAGGGTATTTGCTTGCTTAATATATCATCGCCATGTGATTTTTCACATTTAAATATTAAACAAAAAGAGCATTTTTATTGCAGGGTTAAGTGATGAAGATAAATATATGATTTCATTGCAATAAGTACAATTTTCTAACAGAGTCATGGAAGATGACAACATAGACAAATACATTTCTGCTCATAGATATGGAATTCTTAAATATAAAAATATATTTTGAAGCCAAATACCTCTCTTGAACATTTATAGAGTCCTATAAGATATTATAGAGCCATGGTGGTACAGTAGTTAAGCACTGACTTGCTAAAAGAAAAGTCAGTAACTCTGGGGAAAAGAGATGACTGTAGATTTCTACAAAGATTGCAACTTTTGAAACCTTATGGTACAGTTCTCCTCTGTCCTGTAGTCTGCTCTCATCGCTATCAGTGCTGATCAACTTCACAACTATGATTTTTTGTTTTGCCTTTTCTATCCATTTAGCATTCAAATTTACTCTTTGTATTCATTTCTGAATGTGAGGGCCATGTTTTTTTTTTTTTGGGGGGGGGTGGAACCCCAGAGGATCAATCACTAACTGTGTAGATTTGATCCCAAGAATGGCCTCTGAAGTATGATGAATGATGGACAATTAGGATGTAGTAAGAGACACACTCGCCTTTTAGCAGAGAAAGTTCATTTCTTGTGGATTACATCAGCCTCTGCTATCATGGGTTCATCTCTTAAAACAAAGAAAAGTAAGTTAAAATATTCTTCTGTTCTCCTTTGAAACTCTCTCACATCAATACAGAACACAGCTACAATATTACAAGAGAGAAAATGCATTGCCAACGATCTAGCAGCAATGTTAGGTCAATACAGACAGGGGTTTTCCATAATCAAGATTAGTAGTCATAATTAGATGTCTTAATTCTCATATTAAAGACAATTCTCAAAAACTCTGCATGATGGTTAACATTATGGGTCTGCTTAGATGGATCCAGATTCTCAATTTTGATGTAGTCATTCTTCATGATGAGATGTGTTATAATTTAATTATCTTTATCGTTAGATCAGTCATGAGGGCAAGTCAATTAAAAGTGATCTTCCAGAGTGGGAGGGATGACCTGCCTTCAATATATATGTATGTTCTGGCAAAGCTCGGGGACTTATTGTTAGATTTGATTCTTTCATCTGGCTTATCAACATCTGATCTTTGGATTTCAGTCAGCAGATTTCCATCTTATGACTCTTACCCATTGAGGTCTGTGAGTCAGCAGAGTACTGTCAGACCCATCAATCTTGATTTCATCAGTCCTTACTAATAACTGAGTCAGGAGAGATGTCCAATCTGACATCTGGCCCATGGACTTGGAAATTGTCAAATCTACAATCACTTGAGATAGTTCTTTGAGGTCAATCTCTCTCTTTCTCTCTCTGAGATTTTGGCTCATCAAAGCATTCACTCTCAATTCTACTGAGCATAACTTTATTCAAGACACAGCAGTGCTATCTCTAAAAGAGAATGAAGGAGACAGAATATCCTCTATAATGTGTATAAAGGAAAGAGACAACAAATTTTAATTATAACACAGTGATATTTGGAAAGGACCTACTATTGCACAACACATTACTCAGTACATCAAATGTGTTCTTGTGCATGTGAGACATGGAACAATTTAATCATAAGATCATTAATGCATTGCAAATTGATTTAGCTTCAATTCCTTTTGATTTCTTTTAAATAAGCTGAGTATTGTCCTGTTGTCAAGACTCACTTTAAAACACCATATGGTTTCAATATTTTATTCTGGACTTTACATAGACCTGAAAAAAGTAAATAGAGCCTGAGAGATGAAAAAAACCTTTGTAGTAATTTATTAGGTTCGGACATTTTATTTTAGAGTACATGGATACCAACTTTCAAGTACAGAATATTTTACACAATTTGAGAGAATAGTTTCATATGGAAAATTTAGCATGCCAGCCCCCTCCTACCATAAAAGAAGGAAACCCAAATAACAATACACAGAAAACATCACTTAGTTGGGTCTGAGTGACAGTGACTGCAGGACAGAGTAAACTGGCCTCATAGAGTTTTCCAGGCTATTAACCTTCATCAGAACAGACTGCCACATCTTTCTGCTGTGGAGCTACTGGTGGATTCAGACTAAAGACTTTTAAGGGCACAGAACAGCAATTGGCTTTAAATAAACAGGGCAACCTCCACTCTAAATATTTAGATTGGGTGGAGGGCTGCAGAGAGGTTTGGTCCAGGTTAGTAATATAATGGGGTCTGCTTTATCCTCTGGAATCCCCTTGTCTCTGAACTCCAGCCAAGATCAAATTCTTTCTTCTTATGAAAGATGAGCTAGTGCACTGACTCATCTCAAACCTCAAGAAAACAAATAAAGCTTTCTATCCCCTTCCTAGATTATGTTAAATGACATGAGAAAAATGAAATGGTCATAAAAGTTTTATCATGTTGGATTTTGCTCATTCTAAGAGGGAGCTAGACAAGAAAGGAGTTAGAGAGAAGGACACAAAGAAAGGGGAAAAGAGAGGCACATAAACAAGGAAAAGAAAATATCAGAGACACACCAAGGGAGAAAGGAAGACAAGAAAGAAGAAGGGGTGTGTGTGTGTGTGAAAGAGCAAGTGAGTGGAGAGAGAGGCGAGGGAAAGAAGGGAAGAAAAGAGAAAGAAAAGAGAAAATGAGATACACTTTGTGGGTTTGTGCACACATGTGGGCACATCTAAAATGTTCCACAATTTTGTTTGTTTTCCAGTTAAATGGAATGTTTTAGTCTTCATCATGGTTTAAGTCAGGCATTTTAAGTCTAAGTAGACAGACCACTTCAGTTGTTTTAACACCCTAAATGATTGGATAGCTAAAATGACTATCCACTTATGGGTCAACCATTTAGCAATCCCAGAGACTGAACAGCGATTGAAGTGGTATATGAGGCAGGCTTAGACTGTAATTTGTTACTTCAGAGAAAGAAAGCTAACAAATTCTTTTGGGAAACTCAAGAGAGTTTGGGTAAACTTGTGTTAAGTGATAGGATAATAATATTACATTACTGGGTGATTAGACCTAAGGAAAGTCTTCCACACATGGAAGGAAAAGACTACACATCTTTGCCTGCTATATATACTCCTATTCTCGGCTCTGACTTTAAAAAGACAATGACCAACACAGGTGAAGTCTAAGAAGATGAGACACATCATTTCTTCCGCAAAGCATGGCTGATTGAGAACGAGAAGCAAGAGTCAGAGAAAATTGCAATGCTAACTTTAATCATGATGCTTGATTGATGAATGTAATTTCCTCGTAAGAAGGAGTACCCCCCAAAGTCCTGAATTTTCCCCTAAAGCTATGTATTTATTTATTTTAACAAAACAACCTTATCGCCTTCATTTGTCAAATCTATAATTCCATCCTTTGAAGCATTTTTCAAACTCATCTGCTTGGATGCCTGGCAGTATCTCCCTTGTTTTCCTTCCCCTTTTCTATGCTGTTAAATCACTGTCAATTCATGTCCTTCTTCATTCACAGAAACAAAAAAAATTGCACTTTGCAAGGTCAGGTGAGGGAAGAGAAGTATGTTGGTTTTTTTTTGTTTGTTTGTTTGTTTTTTTCGCCAAAAACTGGTGCGCTGAGATGGTTGTATGAGCAGGTGCATTGTTATTGTATAGTTCCCATTTACCACAAGTTAGGGTTTTCAGTCACATATCTTATGTTATATTTTCAGAAATTCTACATAGAAAGTGTGATTAATAGTCTGACCTGGTGGAACAACTCCAAATGCACTATCCTCCTCATACTATAAACAAAATGAAAAATGAGCATTGTCTTGATCTTTGATTTCACTTTACAAACTTCTGGGAGACTAGGTGAAGATAGTGTTTACCACTGTCTTGACTAATTTGCTTTGGGGGTTGTAAGACTAGCACCACATCTCCTCAGCATTAATGACCTTGGAAAAAGTCTGACTTTGGGGAAAAAGTCTGGGTCACTTTGGAGCTGTTTTTTCAAAGCACAGTGTGTTTCCACTCAATGTTCTTTTTTTCAGTTCAGTCAGAACCCGAGGTACAAATATTGCAGAGATCCTTCTCATTCCCAAATCTTCTGTTAAGATTCACTGAAGTGAGCTCAAAGATAGTCCAGATAGCTTCCCTATCTAATGATTCATTATCAATCTTTAAGTACAAGTGTGTTAATTTTGTGAACATTTCTCTCCATTTTGGAAGTTGACAGTCACCCAGAATGAGGTTTGTCATCAGTCTACATCTCACCTCTTTTGAAATAAGAAAACCACTCATGCACCTGAGTTTTTCCCATAGTGCTGTCTTTGTAAGTTATGTTCAACATCACAACAGCTTCTGAGACATTTTTTTCTGAGAATGAAACAAAATTTCACACACTATTCTCTTAAATCAGCCATCACAAAAATACAACAACAACAAAACAAAAAGCAAGTAAACACACATCAACTGAAATTGCTTTTAAGAAAAAACATCATTGTGACAAGAGAAAATATTTCCAGGCGATGCTGCTGGATGCCCCAGCTCAGAACGCATTGCTTGATAATCGCCCAGTAGGAAAAGTGCATACTATGGAAACTCTGTCCAGTGGAGTTTTTTTCAAATTTGGTGGGGGAACCCCACATTTTTCCCCTAAAATATATTTGGATTCAGTTAGATATAGGGACCCCAAAGCACTTATCTTCCCAACTAGTAATGGTAAGTTGGAAAGTCAGAAAGACCAAAGGGCAAAAGAATGTGCATCACTAACCATGCCAACCGTCCAAGGAAGAAATATCCTCAGTGGATATCAGACTCTTCAACATGTCAAATAGATAAAGAATAAAAGGAGCAAACATGGAAGTGCTGAAAGGAAACTGAGTTATTTTAAGAGTTTTCTACATTGTTAAATATAATTCTACCTACTTTTATCCAGTTGATTTAGATTCATCTTGAACCAACAGGAGCCACTAGAACTGTTATTTAGAGGTTCTGAGACTATCATTCTTGATTAAAGCAGATAGTGTCATCTTTCTTTTGCAGAACAGCTCCTGAGTATGAACTACTGACTTCATGGTTAACAATATGATGTTTAATGCATGCACATGTTACACAGGGTTCTAGAGAAACAAAACCCTAGTGCTAACAATTATATATATTTCTATATATAAATAACATAATAAATAACCAGCTAATTAATCTATAAAACTGTATAAATGTTTCAGTGTCACTCAGTCCCATGAGACATCTATGAGGCACTGGCAGTCCTTCAAGCTTAAGGGTTGCCGGTAGTCCTCTGTGGAGCAATTCAGGCTATCTGGCCACAGGCAGCAAACAGCAAGGTAGATAGGTCACCAATAGTCAGTCAGATGACAGGATCCAACAGGGTCCAGCTCAAGAGATATATATTCCAATACGTTGAATAAGCAGGTCTTGAAGGAATCTCAAACTACAGTGACACAGCCCATGGGTTAGATGTCCCATAGGTAGTGTAGCTTGCAAATGGAGACACAGAACAAACAAGATAGCAGCACACTGGTCCAATGATCAAAGAACAAGAGACAAGAAAGGCAAGACTCACAGAGCTATTTATCTACCCGCCTTTCAATTAATCCCTCATGTGTTCATTGGCCATATTAGCACAATAAACGTTAACCATCTCAATCCACAACATAGCCACAGTTCCTTAAATACCATTCTAAACTCTTAATATCCATAATGTCATTAATCTCTATAACCATTCAGCAAGTGTAAAGTTACACTCCAAGATCAGAAACTTAGAAGAAAGCAAAGTGATTTATAAGTCCAACTAATTTTGGTGTCAAAGTTCATGCAATTTCCACTATACCACCTTGGTCCAACAAATTCTTTTATGGAATAGCATATGATCACCATGACAAGTGTATAGAACATTGCTAAGCTACTTAATAATAATCCAAAACAGGAAACATCTCACATGATTGTCAGTTTTTAGCTGAATAAACAAAATGTGATTAGAATATCACACAACTCACTGAACCAAAATAGATTACCAATAAATATAAATACATAACTTGACCATTTTACTGGCATTTAATTCATACATCATATGGTTCAATAGTACAATCACATTAAAAAGGCATGTATAGTCATTGCCACATTTAATTTTAGAAACTTTTCTTCTTTCTTGTACTTATTGTGATTACCTCAACATTTTTTCCAACCTGTCCTGTTATATACCCATGAAACCATTAGTTTTGGATTTCATATACAGAAAAGCATACCAAAAAGACAATAAAGTGAAACCTTGATAGAAAAGAAAGCAGAAAATATTAGAAACTAGAAAAAATTCTAAATGGGTAAAAAGTGAGAGCAATGATAAAGTGTTAAGTTTGAACCTACTTTATCTACAATAATCCACTTTCACATATACTATGTGTTATAGCATGGCTATGCTTATCCCTGGTTGATGGTTAGAGGAGATTGAGTAGAAGCTCAATCCATGTGTATTTCCATTTTACCTTTTTTGAAAACTGAAACAATTTTAAAGTGGGTCAAAGGGAGATTAAGTAATAAATTGTTACACTTTAAGTATATTTACTTTAATTAACCTACAATGTTCTCTGTCTTAAAACAAGGCTATTTTTATCCCTCAAATGTGGTCAGAGGGCATTTACTGAAGGTTTGACCCTGCGAATGGATTTTGGGCATCCACTGTCATCTATAACCATCTACAAACTGATGTTGCATATATATTACAATATGGATGCACTTTAAAATTATGCTAAACTAGTTTCCAGAAGGCTGGGGATCCATTTGTAGAGTTCTCACTCCAATTGAACTTGCATTGATCTTCAGACCATTGAACAAGGATGCGAAAGTATTGCTTTCAGACAGTACAGAGGAAAGTGGATTGCTGCAGATATGTTGTTGCTTTTAGGCACTGTCAAGTCAGTTCTGACTTATAGCGACTCTATGAACAATAGAACCCGTGTGAAACACTTCCCCGTCCTCACAATTGCTCCATTGCCCCTGTGTCAGTCTATCATCCCCTTAGGTGCCTTCCTCCTTCTCACTAAGCCTCCACTTTTCTAACTCGAAGTCCTTCTTTAGGAACTCATTTCTCCAGGGTATTTGGCAAAGTAAATAAGACAGAGTCTCTTCATCCTTGTCTCCAAGTTACACTCTTGTCATACTTCTTCTAAGAGAGGGTTGCTTGTCCTATTAACAGTCTCTTGTATTTTCAATATTCTTTGCCAGTATCACAATTCAAACATATCAATTCTTTTTCCTTATTCAATGCCCAAGTTTCAAATGCATATGAGGCTATTGAAAATACCATGGCTTAGGTCAGGCGCACCTCTGTCCCCAAAGTAACATGCTTGCTTTTCAATATTGTAAAGAGGTCTTGTAACCAATGCAACTCACCTTTTGATCTCTTGGAAGATACTGCTTTGATTCTTGATTGTGGATTCAAGAATACAAAAGCTTTGAGATTTTCAGTCTTTATTCCATTCATTTGGGAATTCAGCTGTGAAGATTTTTGTCTTCTTGACATTGAGTCACAATCCATAATGAAGGCTAAAATCAACAAATAATTCAAGTCCTACTAAATTTCAGCAAACTGGGTGATGCCATTTGCATAATTTCCAATAATATGCCTTCTCCCAAGACTGGTGTTGAATCTTTCTTCATATAATCCACATTCTCTGATTATTTGCTGAGCATACAGTTGGAAAAAATATAGTGAGAGGATACAACCCTGACACACACTTTCCCTGATTTTAAACCATGCAATATTCTCTTGTTCTGTTTGCACAAAAGACTCTTGATCCATGTACAAGTTCTGCATGTGCACAATTAAATGTTCTAGAATTCCCATTCTTCTCCAGTTTTTTATGACCCACACAGTGGAATGCAGTGGTGATATTTAACCCATTTGCATGGTTTTGCAGAACCATTCATCTATGAAATTGTGTATTCTAAAAGCCCATAGTAATGCTCATTCCTTCTATAAGAAGAAACCAAATCAGTTCACTGCCATCAAGTTGGTTCTAACTCAAAGAGACTTTTAGGACAGGACTGAACTGCACTGGGGGTTTCTGAGACTGTAACTCTTTTTTTAAAGTCAGTTTATTGGGGGCTTTTATACCATTTGATACATAAATTGCATCAAGCATATCTGTACATATGTTGCCCTCATTTCCAAAACATTTTTATTTGAGCCATCACTGTAAGTTTTTCCCCCCAATAATTTTAGTGGGGGCTCTTACAGCTCTTTTTTGGAGGGGGGCATCACTGCCCTCAGGTGGTGGGAGTAGGAGGCCCAGCCTTTGCTCCGTGGAGCTGGAATCGAACCTCCATTCCAGTGGGCCGCAGTCCCGCGCACAACCACTACGCCACCGGGGCTCAGCCCTCTTAAAATTCTTATAAAATTCCATACATCATTTGCATCAAGCATATTTATACACATGTTACAATATTCATTTCTAAATATTTTCTACTTGAGACATTGGTATAAGCACCTCTTTCCCCCCTCTGCTTTTTTTTTTTTAATAAATCACTTTAGTGGGGGCTCACACAACTCCCATCATGATCAATACATATGTCAATTGTATGCAGGCCACATTTGCACACTTGCTGCCATCATCACTCTCAAAACACCCTCCCTCCACTTAGGCCCCCAGTACCAGCTCCCCAAATTTCCCCTCACTCCCCACTCCCCCTTCCCCATGAATGCTTAACTATTTACAAATTGTTATTACTTTTTCATATCGTATATTTTCTGGTGTGTTCCTTCACTCACTTCCTTGTTGTCCATACCCAGAGAGGAGGTTATATGGAGATCCCTGCAATTGGTTTACCCTTTCTACTCCACCTTCCCGACATTCACACTCCTACCACTGTTACGGAAGGGATCATCTATCATGAATTCCCCAGTTTCCGGCTCCTGTGTACATTCTCTATCTAGCTGGATCTGACAGGTGAGACTATAACTCTTTATACGAGTAGAAAACCCCACCTTGGTGCCATGTGGTTTTTGAACTGCTGATCTTGCAGTTTGCACGCCAATGTGTGTAAGCACTAGACAACCAGGTATAGAAAACTAGCCATACCTATGCTTATAAATTTTTACCTATTCATTTCATAAAACTCATTATACTTTTCAGGAATTCATTAGTATTCATTGCTTAAGTACACAAATATGTCAAATAAATGTCCAAAAGCCAGAGGGTGGCATTGTCATTTGTTTCAGCTTTGAGTTTCGTCTTAAATTGCCATGAGATATTGTCAGTAAATGATGCAATTCCTGAAAATGTTCAAAGTGCTAAAACCAAAGTCAGAACAACTGCTGTTAAATTTAGCAGAAGCTGAAAGTAATTTTTCAGAGATGAACTTAATATGTGTGGTGGAAAGAAGTTGCCTGTTTATAACCTATCAAGCACAACAATTGCCTAATTGGTCTACCTCTAAGGAATGGAATTCTACTCCAACTGGGAAGAGATAGCTAAAGATCACACAGCTGATTATGCAAAGAACATTGCTAGCAGACTCTAAAACCAGATTCAGTAGAGGACATGGAATTAGGGTTATCTTTGCTGAAGTCAGATGGACCATAGCTCAAGCCAGAGACTTTCATTAAAAAGTTTGTGTCTTATTGTCTACGTCAAAGCATTCGACCAGTGATGGGATTCAAATAATCTAACAACCATATCCCTGCCCTAATGGCAGCTTTAATTATAAAACATGACATACAAGACTGAATAAAGTATTCTGAAATTGTTTGTGGTTGTTATTGAACATCTCTTTTTAATATATTTAATCCATTGGATTAATTGTAAATTTTTGGTATGAATTGATTTAAATTTGTGGCATGTAATTAATTATATGTCAATAAAATTGTAAAAAAAATGCAGTGGAAAGTATGCTATGTGAAAAAGCAAGCAAAAAAGATGAAATAATGTATGATGACATTTATACAAAATGTCCAAACAAATCTTTGGAGGCTGACAGCAAATTAGTGTTTGTCTGGGACTGAATATGCAAATGATTACGGAAAATGACAATGAAGAAATTTGGGAATTAAAAGACATCTGAAATTGAATTTGGGGGATGGTTGCAAAACTGTGTATTTATTTTTAGAATTGCTGTGCTCAATACTTAAAATGGGTAAATTTTATGACATGTAAATAATAGCTCAATATTGTGATTTAGAAATTGTTCTCCCTCAAAAGTTTTCATTTATGGATACCAAATATTTTAAAATATAAGAATTTTTTATATAGACTGATTGATTATTCCAATTCCAATTTTCATATGACATGCGTAGTATGTAAGCTTGTGAATAAAAAAGGAAATACTTTTTAATGTCCTAAGAGTCTCTCAGAATGAAGTTTGGTAGCGGTGGCTGTGGTTAGATGTCTTCAAGTTGGATAAGACTCACGGTGACCGTATGTCCCACAAAAGGAAAGACTACCACCATCCTGACAATAATTGTTACTGGAGATTGCTCTGTTTTCATAAATATGGAGGGAATTGAATGAAAATTCCTTTGGGTTCTACTCAGCAATGAATAGAATACTTCTACAATCAGCAAGCCTTCAACCTAAATTGGATGATGGAAGCAGCAATAGTGAGTGTGACTTTTCTGCCCCTGTATATTTCTAAATGAACTCTACTGTTAGTAGTCTGCTAAAACGAAACATTGCCTATGCCTAAACATTATTACAAGCCACCCTACTCTGTTTAGGTGTTCTCATGAGCAAGGCTATTGTGGAAGCCACTGTATCAATCACTTTGCTTGAGAGTCTATCTTTTTTTGGCTGACCCTCTGCAAGTGTGATGTCTTTCACCAGGGACTGATCCATCCTGACACCCTGTCTGGAGTAAGTAAGATGAAGTCTCACAGTATGCACTTCTTTTTTTTTTTTTTTTTTACAGGGGAGAGCGCAAATGCAGTCCCCCAATGCCACAAATCATGCAGTGGAGTTTCCCACATTTGGAGAAATCACAGGGGACCGCACATCCAGAGTGCAATGGATAAGCCTTGCCTTGGTAAAACTGCTTTCCTAATCATGGTATCTCCCCTGCCAGGGAAGTATTGCAATACTCACTTCTAAGGAGCATTCTGACTACACCTTTTCCAGGAAATATTTGTTGTTCTCCAAGTCAAACTCACACTCTCACTGCCAAACAGTCCATGCAGACTCATGGAGAGCCTCAAGGACAGGGTAGAATTGCCCCTCTGGGTTTCTGAAACTGTATTTCTTAATGGGAGTTGGGAGTCCCATCTTTCTCCTGCAGAGAGACTGGTAGGTTCAAGCTTCTGACCGCGAAGTTAGCAACCCAGGGGGTAACCACTATGCCACTATTCGGATGAATTCATTTTTTTTTCTCACTATGCAGGTTTTACATAGCTCTATGAATTGTTTCAAAAGAGCATGGTTTGAATTAGACCTTCAAAGTGACATCTTTGGCTTTTAACATGGTCTTTGGCCGCAGCTTTTCCCAATTCAATATGTCCTGTCATTTGGTTTCTTGACTAGGACTTCATGGACTTTTGTGGTTGATTTGACAAGATTTAAATGATTGCCTTCAGTAAATTCTACATGATATTGCTTGTTGCTCTATTTGTGAAATTTAAAAAGGTACATGTTGAGGCATAATCCATACTGAAATGTACAGTCTCTGATTCTTCATCGGTAAGTGCTTTCAGTCTTCAGTTTCAGCAAGGAAGTTGTGTTACCTATGCATTCCACAGATTGTTAGTAAGTCTTCCTCCAATTCTGATGTCACCTTTTTCATAGAATCCAGTTTCTCAGATATTTGTACAGCATAAAGATTGAATAACTATTGTGAAAGGATACAACTTTGAAGCACAACCTTTCTGTTTGTTAACAATGTAGTGCATTTTGTTTTGTTGGAGTGACTGTCTCTTTGTTATCTGCATAGATTTCACATAAGCACAATTAAGTATTATAGAATTATCTTTCTTGACATGGTACCGATGATTTATTAAAATCAGAATGATCAAATCGTCAAAGTAAGATGTCAAACATTCTTTGGTGAACCGTGTTATTCCAATTGACCTACATATCTTCCATGGCCATGATCCTAAATCTCTAAGTCTAGTGTCTTATTCCCTCAAGATTATAGACTACAGCTAAGAAGTTTTCTTGGCTCTAATTAAGAAAATGAAGTAGGTCCACTGGAGTCAAAATAAAACATTGAATATATCCCACTAAATTTTGAGATCATTTCAAGGGCAGATTTGATACAAGAAGTGATGGTGGATGTCCTGGTGAGCTGTGTTATAACATCAAAACTATCATGTAGGAAGATAGCACTAAGGTCACTAACGAGACCAAAAAAGAAAAGATCAAAGGAGATGTCAGAAGAGCCTCTAAAAGTTGCCTTTACTTAATTGTAGAGTAGGCAAATGGAAGGAATGATGGCATCAAGGGCTGAACAGAAAATTTCAAAGGGAAGTTTAAGAAGCCCAAATAAAATATAATGAAATGTGCAAAGACCTAGGGTTAGAAAACCAAAAAGAACAACATACTCAGCATATCTTCAGCTGAAGAACTCAAGAAAAAATGCGAGCTTTGAGTTGTAAACTTAAGTCTGTGGGGAAAAATAGTTAATGTTATAGGAAGTATCCAAAGAAGATAGAAAGAACACAGGGTCACTGTACCAAAATGAACTAGTTGATAGTACACCATTTACGGAGGCAGCACCCGAGCAAGAACAAATAGTGCTGAAGGAAGAAGTTCAAATTGCTCTGAAAGCATTGCCCAAAAACAAGGCTCTAGGAATTGATGGAATACCCATTAAAATGGTTCAACAAGCTGATATAGCACTGAAAGCATTCACTTGTCTGTGCCAGGAAATTGTAGCAACCGTCATTGGATGATCTTCAGTAAAATTGTACTTACATATGAGATTAACAGTAGTGTTCTATAATTGGGCCATTCTGTTAGGTCACCTTTCCGTGAAATGGACACGCATATGGATCTCTTCCTGTCGGTTGGCAGGTAGCTATCTTCCAAATTACTGTGTCCTAAATTTTCTGGTATGCTCTGTCTCAGTTTCCATTTGAATCTAGAACATTTTATTTCATTTTTGATGTTGTCTACTACACTGTGACTTTTAAACAGAGTTTTTCAGGTGTTTGATTCCCCTCTGATGTGGATTTCTACTGTTTTAGTATCATGATCAGAGAGAAGGTTTTGTATTTGGATTTATTGGTCTCTCCTGACAACATGTTTAAATGTTGTAAGATGAAATCTCACCATCTTTGCCTGTAAGGAATAGTCTGGCTATACTTCCTCCAAGACATTCATTCATTCTCATAGTTCATAGCACTTTCAATATTCTTCACCAAAACTGTAATTAAAATGCATCCATTACTTGGTGGTATTCCTTAGTGATTATCCGATTTTTACATGTGTGAGTTCATTTTAATACCATGGATTGGGTCAGGTGAAACTTAGTTTTCAAAGTGACATTTTTGTTCTTTAACAGTTTAAAAGGTTTTTGTAAAACAGATTTGTGCAATACATCATTTGATTTTCTGATTGATGCTTTCTTGATCATTGATTGTGGATCCAAGGAAAATTGAATCCTGAAAACTTCAATCGTTTTCTGTTTATTATTATGATGCCTCTTCGTCCAGGTGTGAGTATTCTGGTTTTCTTTACATTTAATTGTGATCCAAACTGAATGCTGAATCTGCGATCTTATCCTTAAGTGCTTTGTGTCTTTTTTTGCTTTCAGCAAGCAAGATTGGGTCACATGCATATCATAGGTTGTTAATAATTCTTTAATCCTGATACCACCTTCTTCATATATTACGGTTTCTGAGATAATTTGCTCAGAATGCAGATTAAACAAACACAGTGAAAGGATATAACCCAGACATACCTTTTTTGATTTTGAACCATGTAGTGTCCCCATATTTCTTTAAATGACTGATTCTTTGGTTCATGTACAGGTTTTACATGAACACAATGAAATATTTTGGAATGTCCACTCTTCTCAATGTTATCAATATTTGGTATAATTCAGGAGGTAGAATGCTTTTCAAACCAAAAAAACCAAACTCATTGACTCGGAATTCCTTCTGACTCTTAATGACCTTGTGGGACATACAACTCTTTACAGCAGAGAAAGCCTCACATACACAAAGTGAACACGATTAATGAGTTCAAACACATAAAGTCCTTCATAGAAAGGGGAGGGAATCTTAAAAAGCTAGAGGATAGCTATTTTCTTCAACACTGCTATACTGCACCCTGGATTTGTCATTCAGGGTCCTTTCTGAGAGTGACTGTCCCATTACCTTATGGGTGGTTTTGGGGTCTCTATTATACCCACGACCCTTCACCTCAGTGAAGGGTCGAACTTTTGACACCTCTTCCCATTGTCAACTCATGATTACACAGGCTGGTGTGTTTCTTCCATGTGGGTTTTGTTGCTTTCCTGCTAAATGGCCGCTTGTTTAATGACCAGCTTTTAAGACCCCAACATTAAATTTGGGGGGAGCTGGGCATCATCTGCTTTTTTCACCACATTTTCTATGCCTCTATCTTGTCTTCAGCAACTATGTTGGGATGGAGAGCATCACAAAGGCCTGTTAGCAGAACAAACTGTTCTTGTACTGAGGCACGGTTTACATAGAAACTGAAAGTCCATCTGCTTTCTTATTACATGCATTTAAACAAATATGCATATATATATAAATAATTTCTCTCTACTCCACTGTCGCATTCACCCATCTTTCACCTCTCAGTCACTCCTCTCAGACACTATTAAATTGTTCAAATACGACAAGAAAAGTTACACAATCCTTGCTGTCCCTTTTAGAACACTTACTTTCTTGTACCCATCCTTATTTGCTCCCCACCTCCTCCACCCCCTACCCCTTCCAAGGCCCTCTGGAACCTTTGTTCTGGGTGCTGTCTTTGCAAAGTTGCCTCTCCTAGGTATCTTGTAGAGATGAACAACAACAGCAACAAAATCAAAACAAAGAACCACAAAACTCCAATCATACAGACAAGCACAAGTTTAACAAGAATCATGGTGCAGAGCAGTTGAATGCCTCTTTGTTTAAGAGAGGAAAGGACATATTAAGAGCCATCAGTCCAGTCTCCATATCTTTCAGGGTTATCTATTCCGGTTTCGCTTACCTAACAACACACACCACCTGTAGTCTTCAGCAATACTGACTGAAAGGTTAGCATCTTATAAGACCTCATTGCTATTCCCACAGATAGGGTTGGAGTGGTCTACAGCCACCATCACTGCTACCCCACACCCCCCACCTGTAATCTTTCAGTATAGCCCCCTTAGCATTAATACCCAACAATTTCAGATGGGGTGCTAGGTGCTGCCAAGTGAGAAATCTGTGTTCAGGATTCTTCAGGAACTTTGTGCTTTCATTTCCATTTCTTGTCGGTTGCACTCCCATCTGTGCTTGATCTCAGTAGGAGGGTCATATCAGCCACTCTCCCCAAACGGTCCCATCAGGGCTGTCCTCTGCAGCACTGTCATCTAGGCCTAGGACGTCATGTCTCAAGCTGAGGCTGACCCTGCAGTCATCTCTGGTAACAAGCTTCTCTGAGCAAAAACATGGATTGGTCTTGTGAACTGTCACACCAGAATGAGGTCTACTCTCACACTTCCTTTCCTGAAGAGATAAATAAGACTCTCCCATTTGGTGGTTTGGTGCCCTGATTACTGCTGTGGCTATTCTTCTCCCTGACCTCTGGGGGCCTTAAAGGCATATGGGGTGTGGGGGTGGGGGTGGCAGAGATGCCTTTAGCACAGGTGTTGATGACATATGAATCATTGGCTCTGGTCTGGCTCTTGCCAGAATATCTGCTGCTTAGCCCAGGAATTGTGTGTTGTGCATGTTTGCCCTTATGCCTGTTCTGATGTTTGATCTTACCTCAGTGGACTCAATGTTGTACTTGACATTTTGGGTTTGGCTAACTTCACTCAGCATAATATCCTACAACTCTTTTCAGGATATGGGCTGTTTCACAGTTTTATCACTATTTTTCAGGGAAACATAGTCCTCCTTTACATGTATGTATCAGAGGTTTTTATCCACTCATCTGTTGATGAAAATTTAAGGTGTTTTCAATTTTTTTGTGATTGTGAACTGTGCAGCAGTGAACGTAGGAGAGCAGATGTCTGGTCATGGTCTATTTCTTATTTCTTCTGGGTATATATGTCCAGTAGTTGAATTGCTGGGTCATACAATAGCTCAATTATTATCTGTTCAAGGTAGTAAATCACTCTCCACCAAGCTACATGTATATAAGACCACCCTCAATGAATAAGCATTACTGTATTGCCCTCTAACATTTATGGCTAATGATCAGGAATATTTTATCTTATGCTGATTGGTCACTTGGATTTCCTCCTTTGTGAATTTTCTGTTCATGTCTTTTTGCTCACCTCTTCAATTGGCTATTTGTTTTTATTTTGTTGTAAACTTGTAAGATTTTGTAGATTCTATTTATCATCCCTTGGTCTGTTAAGTTATTACTAAGCATCTTTTCCCAGTCTGTAAACTCTCTTATTTCATCATTGATAAATTCATTTAATGCATAGTGTTTTATCTTTAGTAGGTCCCACTCTTCAACTTTATCTTCCTTTGAGTGTATATCCTTCATTATTTCTGAAAGCCCATATGTTCTCTGTGTTGAAGTTCTTAGTTTGTCCCAATTTTCCCCTTGATGATCCTGATATTACTGGGTATTATCTCAAGAACCATGAAGCACCTTGAACTTGGTCTTCTGCAAAGAGAGGTAAGGGTCTTATTTTATTTTTCTGCAGGCTGATATCCAGTTTTTACAGTATCATTTGTTTTAAGATCCTCTGATTCCTATTTGCTTTTTGCGGGGCTTTTGCCAAAGATCAGTTGTATATATACTGCCTTTTTTACTTCTGAATTTTTGTCTCTTGTCCATTGGTCTGAGTGTCTATTATTATACAAGTACTTTGCTGTTTTGATAGCTGTGGTTGTATAATAAATTTTAAAGTCAGGTAATGCAAGTCATTCATTTTGTTCTTCTTGAAGACTTCTTTGCCAATTCTGAGCTTTTTCTCTTTCCATATGAAGTTGGAAGTCAGTTTCTATATTTCTTTGAAAAATGATACTGGAATTTGTATTGGCATTGCACTGAATTTATATTATGCCTTATGCAGGATTGACATCTTTACAATATTGAGTCTTCTGATCCATAAGCATAGGGTATTCTAATGTTTGTTAAGGGTTTTCTTTTGGCATCACTGCCCTCTGGTGGTCGTGGGAACTACCCAGCGCTGCTCCTGAGAGTGGCCGCTGGATTTGAACTGCCACGCCTGCAGGCCGCAGTCCCACACTCAAACACTTAAGCCACCAGGGCTCAGCCCTGTTAAGGTTTCTTTTGTCTTTTTGTAATAATGTTCTGTTGTTTTCCTCATACGAGTCTTTTGGGGTTTTTTGTTAGCTATATCCCTAAAATTTTCAATTTATGCTTTACTATTTTGAAGAATACTACCTTTTAATATCTTTTTCTTTAATTGACTTCTGATGGTGATCTTGTATCCGGCCACTCTTCCATATTCCTCTATTATTCCCAACACTTCTATTGTGAAGCTTTTAAGGTTCTTTATATGTAAAATCATATTATCTGAAAATAAGAATAATTTTACTTCTTCTTTGTCCAAATATATAACTTTGATATCCTTTCATTGTCTTATATTATTAGCTAGGACCTGCAGGATGATGTCAAATAAAAGTGGGAACAATGGGTATTCTTGTTGGGTCTGCTTTTTCAGTGGGAATGATTTTGTCTTTTCTTCATTGGTTATAATGCTGGCTATTTCTTTTTCATATATAGCTTTTATTATATTAAGGTAATTTCCCTCTAACTCTATTTTCTTATATGTCCTAATTAGGAATGGGTGTAGAATGGTGTCAAATGCTTTTTCTGCATCTATGGATATTGTCATGTGGTATTGGTCTTTTTTATTAACCTGATGGATACATTTGATAGCATTTTGAATGTTGCACTATCCCTGGGTCCATTGTAAGGATCCCACTTGGTAATGTTTCATTACATTTTTGTATATGTTTGCATTCTTTTTGTCATCCTTTGACCATTAACCTGTTTTTGTCTGTGAGCTTGAGATGTGTCATTTTCATACAATAGATTGATGGGATTTATTTCCTAATCCAGTCTGCTAGTCTTTGTCTTTTAATTGGTGAGTTCAGGCCATTAACCCCAGAGTTCATTACATCGATCTGTGTATTCTTTGCTTTCAACCCATTTGTGTTAGATCTTTTCCTACTTCCCTCCTAAGTCATGTACTGTATATGTGTATATGAGTATACACAGACCCAGAATATCAGCTGAAGCATCTAATTTTACCACAAAAACTGCACTAAAAAGTTTTCAATTACTTAGATGTCATTTCACTTTGAAAATGAGGAGTCAGAGCATTACTTTGAGGCCCAATGTCACAAGAAATTTATAAGCAGCTCTATTCCCTGGTCTCCAAGGAAGCAAAACTGTGTAATTTCAAAAAGAGCCCACGATGGTATTATTCAACACATAAAAGTCATTCTGAAAGTTTCCACAATTGAGATGTCTTTGCATTTCTCCTTCGAGAGATACGACTATGGGAGACGGGTAGAAAAAAATCAGAAGAATAAGAAAATGAAATCTAAGACATGTACACAAAAATCCAATCCAACATATGTAGCAATACGGCTACCCCAAGTAAGCATGAGCTGTGTTAAAATTTTTGTTTGTGTTAGTGCTGGGGAGAAGCTGAGTAAGCACTGGAAAATGTATGGGTGGGAGATCATGTGGAAAGGCAATTAGTTTTATTGAGAGATTAGCTGACATTTTATCTTCAGAAGCTAGAGGTAGAGGCAAGGCTTTACGAACCAACAAAACAGTAACAACAAAATTCACTGTCATCTATTTGTCTCCAGACCCATGGTCATCCCTTATGCTATAGAGTAGACCTTCTCAATAGGGATGCTCAATTGTGAGTTTATAAAACCCCATCAGGGAGTTCTACTCTATAACACATGGGGTCACTATAAGTTTGAATTAAGTCAATGGAACTTAACAGCCACAATCTTTATAGAAGGGAATTTTGCTTTTGGGTGGGTTAAATCTACCACTTTTAAGGTTAGTCTGCATGGTTTCTGTTGAAAATGTCAAGCTTATTTTAATTGCTGCTCCTTTGTCTGTGAGTGTTTTGCTTCCTCTGGATGCTCTTATATTTTTTTTTCTTGTCTTTGATGCTTGCTGAATTTGACTACATTGTCACAGTGTTTTCTTTTTGAGGTCCTTCCTGATTGAGGTTGTCTCGGTTTTTGTTTTATCTTGTTCTAGTTTGGGTTTTTTTTTTGTATATCTATCTTTGGCACTTTATGTAGTGAGATAAAATTTTCTTCCAGGAGTTCTTGGAGAATTCTCTCTGTGATTAAAAAAAAAATTGTTTTGTTTTTACCTCCTCTGGAATCCCTATAAGTAATACATTATATGTGTGTGAATAAGCCAAGTTTTTTTTCAGCACATTTTAAATGCAGTTTTTGCAGTAAAACTAGGTGCCTAAGTAGATATGTGGGTCTGCTTATACTCAAGTATATATGCTAGGTTGTTTCTCTTGATTGAACCCTACATTGATCTGAGGCATTATCAGTCTCCTTTCTGTTTTTTTGTTGCTTGGTCTTCACAGAGACAGGAGTGCAAAGAATTGTCTTCATGCTCACAGATTGAATTTCTATCTCACCAATTTTATTTCTCTGTTCTTTCATAGTACTGTTTAATCCTATTCTCTGCATTTCTGTTTGGAATTTTTATTTGTTTGTTTTGGGCATCATTGATCTCTGGTGGTCGTGGGAATTACGCAGCGCTGCTCCTGAGAGCCACAACTGGATCCAAACCGCCAAGCCCACGGGCCGCAGTCCCGCACCCAACCACTTATGCCATGGGGCTCAGCCCCTGGAATTTTTCTTTTAAGACTTGTAGTACGGTTTGTAGGTTTTCTATTCTTTCCTCTTCCTCTCACATTCTTTCTTTGTCTCTTGTATGTACACAATGATCATTCTTCTAAATCCTTTTATTAAAAATTCCATAACCTGTTAGATTTCAACCGTATCTTTTATATCTGAGTGTTGTTCACTTATTTGTGTCTCTGTGCATGTACACCAATGCTTTATATTGTTTTGTTGACATCTTGGTGTAGCTATTGTGGGTGGCAAGGAGATAGTGTCATGTAGGGGTCGTTTACTCTGTTGAGGGGTGTTGTAGAAAAGAATTAGATACTTCAGAAAGAGTAGTGGGGAAAGAGGGGTAAAATGGGGTTAGGGGAGAGATAAAAGAATAGGAGGGAGAGTAATAGAGGAAGGAGAAAAAAGGATCAGTTAGTGTCAATTAATCAATTATAAATTAGAATAAAGAAAACAATCCTTATTTTGAAGAAATGGAAGAAAGTGTAATACTACTCAAAAATAAGCGATACGAGTAGTACAAACTTTTGTTGTAAGGAGAAAGAGAAAGGATTAAAAAAAGAGAAAGGTAAGAGATGCTGGTGTTTGGAGTCTAAGCTCTGTCCAGGAGTATTGTAGCTGATGTGAGAGAGGTATGTTGCTTGGAGAAGAATGAGAGACCTCGATGGGTTTAGAGCCTGTTATGGAGGCACAAAAGGCAAGAATAAGCTGAGCAGTCATAACCAGTGCCTGTGGGCCAGTGATTCAGGCACCTGGTGTGGCTGAATGTGCTCTCTAGTGGCTTGGAGAAGGTTGAGTTGAATGACCGAATATGGAGAAGTGGCTCAGGGCAGTCCTGGGCCGAGTGGATGTGGAGGCAATGGGGCTCAGACCTGCCAAGAGGCAGGCACTTCTGAGAAAGATCAGGGGTGGGGTAGTAGGGCTGTGCCTCTTTATTGGGGTGGTCCAAGAAGGAGGAGATGGCAGTTGAGCAGTCCCGGGAGTCTGTCTATTGCTCTGAATCACCTGGGTTGGTCTAGGCTGGTCCAAATAAGGTGGTACTTGGCATAAGGGAGTATTGCTCATTTGAGGACTGTAGACATGGTGGACAAAGATATTTTTGTGGAGAAGACCAACAGGAAGGAGGGTTTGTACAGATTGAAAAGGAATTTTAAGCATAGTATAGAATTTTGTTTTACAGAAGGTGAAAGAAATAATAAAAGTAGAAGAAAAAGCTGGAGGTCTAAACTCTGTCCTGGGAGAGTTGGAGAACATGTAAGGCAAAGGACAGTTGGACAGCTGGAAGCAGTGACTAGGAGTAATTGCTTCTGCCAATTTGGGTGCCTGGACCAGGAAGAAATAGGTCTCTATTGACTTCATGCTAGAGGTGAGGTTTTTGGGTGGGTTTGTGAAAGCTAAGAGACTAGGGATTTTGCAATTTGGGAGGTAGGAGGTTTTGTCAATCCAGAGAAGGTCGATGTGGAGGAGTGTGCTCACACTTTTCAAGAGGCCTTAGTCCCTGAGAAGGGGCCCCGGAGGAGGGAGGCAAGCCAGTACCTTTTTTGGGATAGTCCAGGGAGAAGGGGGTGAAGCACAAGTGGTCTTAGGGGGTGGTGTATTACTCTGAATGACTAGGGGTAGTATAAATAAGGTGCTGTTTGGAAGAAAAGGGCATTACAGTTTTAAGAATTATAGAAATGGTGAAAATATTGTTTATTAAAAGTTATGAAGAAAGGATAGTACCAATTGTAAAGAAATTACAAAAAATAGTGCAAGATTGTGTTTTAAAAGGGAGAGGGGAAAAAGGGCTGAGTGTCTTAACTCTGTCCTAGGAGATATCAGTGAAGCAATTGGAGGAGGGTCTAGTTGGTGAATGGCTCTGTCTTTTTGAGTATTTGGACTGGTAGGGCGATGAGTTAGTCTGGGTAGACTAGAGGAACATATTTCAGAGACATGCATATAGGTATAAGGAAAGGGTTTATATACAAAAGAAATATGACCCTAAGAAGGCCTCCCAATCCAGTCCAGTGCAAAGTCAAAAGTCCAATAATAACCCATATGCCCGAAGTCAGTCTGCTTCTGACTGAGGAAGTCACAGGTCAGTGGGTGCAGAATTCTGGCGCTGGCAGGGGTCTCCCCATGGCTCCTCGCTTCCAGGGCTCAGGTCCATCAACAGCATGCCACTCCAGCTTCAGAGGTCTGTCTTCATCAGGGCTAAGCCGTGTGGTCTCTCCACCGGCTACTCCAGCCTCCCAGCCGCCGCCATTCTGTGTTGCCTGTGGTTAATCATCTCTGACACTAACTCCCAACAACTGGGGAAGGTAGCTTCTCATCTTCACGAGGGAAATACCGCGAGATTTCCCATGAGTCTCAGGAGAAAGCTATGCCCACACAGAGGCCTCATCAGCTACTCAATGGCAATCTCCAGATTAACAGGCCAGACTCCACCCCTGTATTTCAATTATAAAATTAACAGCAGTACATGACTGCCACAGGCTAGGTTTGGCTATGGGTGATGGTGGGTTGCGCTAGAAGGCTGCCGGGGCTAAAAGACTGAAGTTCTTGTTGTTTGGGAGATAGAGTGAAGCTAAGTGTAGCTGGCTGTCCTAAAGACATAGAGTTCCAATGGCCCAGGTAGAGGGAGGGGATTCCATTTGTTCAGGTGATCTCAATCTGCAAGAGGGATGGGGTGGGAGGGGTTATGTTAGAGAAAGAGTTTGTGTACCTTTCCTGGGGAATGCTTGTTTCACTGCATGGCTTATGTGGCAGCCCATGCGCTTATGTTAACTTCCTGATTGAGATGTAGGGGTGAAGTCTAGCCTGCTAATATGGAGATAGCCATTGAGTAGCCAATGAGGCCTTTGTGTGGGCATGGGTTTCTCCTGAGAATTCTGGGAAGTCTCACGATATTTCCCTTGTGAAGATGAGAAGCTATCTTCTTCAGTTGTTGGGAGTTAGTCTCAGAGATGATGAATCACAGAGAAGACAAGATGGCAGCATCCAAGAAGCTGGAAGATCTAGCGGAGAGACCACATGGCTTTGCCCTGAGAAGCCAGACCTCTGAAACTGGGGCGGCCACATGGAGACGTCTGTCAGTGATGAGTTACTTCTGCTGTTGATGGACCCTGAGCTCTGGAAGCGAGGAACCATGTGGAGACCCCTGCCAGTGCCAGGATTCTGCACCCACTGACCTGTGACTTCGTGAGTTGGAAGGAGACTTTATAGACTGATTTTGGGCATATGGGTTAATATTGGCTTTGAACTGGACTGGGTTTAATGTCCTATTCCTCTTGTATATAAACCTTTTCCTTATATCTATATGCATATCTATGAAATCTGTTCCTCTGGCTTACCCGGACTTACACATGTCCCACTCTCTCTTTTCTGATGTCTTCCTCCTGGTTCTTGGGGAGAGATTCACTCTCCATGTACAAAGTCATCCATTTTGACCAGGGATCAACCTTTAGGTTAATGATGAAGGACAAACAAATTGTGTCTTGGGAACACGGGAGTCCAAACCCACTGGCACTCAGTTGGTTATGACTCATAACCCATCACTGTTGATTCTTATTCAAAGTGATCCCATGGGACAGAATCTTTGCATATCTGAAGTTTTGAGTCTGTGGGCAGATACTGCTTTATCTTTTTCCCTTGGAGTGGACGGTGGGTTCCAATTGCTGACCTCAATCACTGACACCAGGGCTCTTTATTTATATCACACTCATAAAGGTTTTCAAGAGTCTAAATCTTTACAGGAGTAGACAGTCTCATCTTTCTCCCATAGATTAGCGGGTGGATTTGAACTATCAACCTTAAGGTTAGCAAAGTTAACCTGCATTTAAGATAAATCAAGATCATGAGCAAAAATAACAAGTTGTGATATTTTGGGGGGAATAATAAAGAGCACAATGTAGCAGAAATGTAGAAATAGCGTTATAGTAGAAAATGTTTGCGATGATGGTGAGCAAATGACATGGGCTCACATCTGACCTCCTCACTATTTAGTAGGGTGAAGGAGAATCCAATTCTACACCAGCTCAAGGCCAATTTCCACCAGACAGAAGTCAAATATGCTCCTAGGGCCCTCTTTTCTGACACATATCCTTTACCCCAGAGAATCTGTCCTACTTTTCTGATGGGTTGGTTCAGCAGCTATATTATAGAACTCATACATATTACAAATCATGTTAGAAGTTTATTAGGAAAGTTAATCAGCGGCCACAAATCAGAATCGGGCCACATTAAGGATGCAGTAGCATTTCTTTATGGTAAGCAGTCACATTCCTCAGCTTTTGGTTACAGCCTCTCAGCCATGCGTTCCTAGGTCCCTGCTTTATGCCGTCGGGCAGAAGCCCGCCACTGGACCACAATGCAATGTGTTGCTGTTATTCTTTCACCCTGCCTCATGATCTAGACACTGTGTCCTCTGCTGATGTTTTTCCTCTGCCACTTCAAACAGGAATCTAGCACGTGTTCCATTGGTGACGCTTTTCCTAAAGGTCACAGGACATTTCCTTTGCAGATGGCTCACTTCCATCCAGAGGAACATGAAGACTGTCCGATCCCTGTGTTTGTATGCGCCAATCCGATCTTCGACCAGTGAAGGAAAGGCTGAAGTTGTCAAGGATTTCATCTTACTCGATTCCACACTCAGTGCTCAAGGAAACAGCAGTCAAGAGACCCAACAATGCACTGCGTGGGGTCAATGTGCTGCACGAAGTGTTGGAAAGTTGAACATGTTGAAAAGCAAGGGTGTGACTCTAGGGCCTAAGGTATAGCTGACCCAAGGCTATATATGTTTTAAACAGTTGTATTGACATGAATGAACATTCCCTGGCTTAACTGAATTAGATGGAATTGTGCAATCATCACCACAATCAATTTTGCATTTTCTTTTCTGTATTCATCATTGTTATTTCTCCATTTCTCCCGTGCCATACCCCTAAGAAACTATCAGTTCAGTTTCTGTCTTCATAGATTTACCTGTCTTGGGTTTCATATATAGAACAACAATCAAAACAACAGCAATCCAATGATGGCAAAACAAAACAGGAATGCCTCAGTTAAAAAGAAAGCAGAAAGTATTAAAAACTGGAACAAATTTAAAATGAGTCCAATAGGAGACAAATGATAAGGTGTTCAGTTTTAACCTCACTACATCTGCCTACATCCATCTTCCATTGTACTCTATCCATTGCAAACAGCTCACATCCATGACCACGTGACATAGGGTATGAATCCATGTGAGGACCTCGTAAATGGACTTTAGGGTTTCACTAACATCAATAGCCTCTGCCAACAGAATACTCAGAAATGAAATTCTAATACCGTTCCTTCCTCTAGAATGTTATGGCTCACACAGGCTGGTGTGCTTCCTTGTGGCCTTAGCTAGCATCTCAATTAGATGACTGCTTATTTGAAGACAAGTCTGTAAGATCCTAGACACTATTATTTATGATAGCTGGACACCATTCAGAGACCTGGATAGCCTTTGGACTGTGCAACCATTCTCACCCTGCTGATTTGGTTTGCTCCGTAGGCTTTTCCTTTCTAAGGCATAATCGTTCATTGTGTTTTTAGGTAAAGTGTATGCGATTCATTAGAACTCTACAAGACAGATTTCACAGCTTATTCTGTGACATTGCCTACCTTTCCACAATGTGTCAACAATCTCATCATTTCCGCTCTGTTCTGGTTTCATTAATCTGATACAGATGTAAATATAATACATGTCTCTCCACTGTAACTTTTCTTTCCAGTTAATATTGAATATTTGCTGTCTTATAGTTACTATTTGAAGGGAGCACTGTACTCATGGGTGATATTGTTTATTTTATAAGAAAATCTATTATTTGGCTAAAAGATGGCCTCTGTTAGTGACTTCAGTTCCAAATTCAAAGGTTATGTCAGGGCTAGAGTCTTTGGGGTTAAGCCTGACCTTTGTTCCTTCTTCTTCAGGAATTTAAAGCTCGTTCTGCAATTTTCTCCCATTATATAAGGAAACTTCTATTGTAATGAGGCATGATCCAATGGTTCATATAGACTGTTAGTCCTATAGACTAATTTCTTTGATTTCCTGGTTTCCTTCATTCACTTTTATTCTTACAAAGAAGAGGCCAATGGTTGTAATTTAGATGGTGTGTTAGTCCAGAAAGACTAGAGGAAAAAAATCATAAACACACATATGGATATAAGGGAAAGGTTTATATACAAGAGGAATGGAACATTGAGAAAACATCCTAACCCAGTCCAGTCCAAAGTCATAGGTCTGATATGTCCATATGTCATAAGCCCATATGTCCAATACCAGTCTGTAAAGTCTTCTACCAACTCACGAAGCATGTACAGTAGAGGTGTCCTGATGCTGGCAGGGATTTCCCCATGGCTCCTCATTTCCAGAGTTCAGGGTCCGTCAGCAATATCCATTGGCGATGGAAGCATCTCAGCACTGGCATGGGTCTCTCTGTGGCTTCTCTGGCCCCAGAGGTCTGGTTCCATCAAGGCAAGTTCATGTGCCTTCTCCTCTGGCTCCTCCATGCTCCAGGAATCAGGATCGATCAGCATGCTGTCTTCTCAGTAGTTCGTCTCTCGGAGACCCTGTCTGGTCTCCCTTCTCCATTTTTGGAAATACCACAAGTTTCCCCAGAAATCTCGGGAGAAAGCCATGATACACAGAGGCTTCATTGGCTACTCATTGGTTATATCCAGATTGACAAGGTAGACTCCACCCCTAGACTCCCATGGTTCAATCCAAATAACACTTGTCTTTGCTACAAACAATGAATTACGATAGACAAATTATTTCAGTAATGCACTTGTCTTACACTCATTATCCCACCTTCAAAAAAGGCCCAATAAAACAGTGGTTTCTGAGGGAATCTGTTGTGCCAGTTAAGTCTGAATCACAAAGCCATGGCAACTGGTTTTGGTTTAGGGCAGTAGGAGGGATTTTAAAGGATTAAGACTGGTAGATTTTCTTAATGCACAATGACAATCACAGGGACTTTATAAAAACAAGTTGCAAGAAAATAGAAAAGTGCATTGGTGAGAAAAAGACAAAGAAGGTTGTGCTGAGTGAGGCACTATTTCACATCACAGCTATATATTCCTCCTCGCTCTCTGAGGTAGCAAGGTAATGTGTTGGAAACCTATTCCATTCATCCCACTTCTCTTATCTTGTGTCTTCAGATTTCTGTTTGATCCCTCCAAATTAAAAATAAACGGTTTAAAAGAATAGAATTTGAGTCTTTGAGACTATGAAAACTGCCCTTTTCACGGCTGTCATTGGAAGACTGTGGAATTGTTTAGGGAAAGATCAGAAGACTGGAAACAGCCTTCAGAGAAGTATCGATGAAGTGGCAGGATACATGGAGAAACAGTAGTTTGCATTTTGATATTTCTGTTTATTAATAGTTTCCATGATATGTACCAATACCTTTTGGCTTATCTTGTGTGGTATACACATAAACATGTATATACAGATGTTTATAGACATATTCATGCATGCCTTTCTATTCTTAAATATGCACACATATCTTCTAGGAAAACACATGTATTTTTGGTTGTTACTCAATTGTTGAAAAATTACATATGCCATAGAATTTTGTGAAATATATAAAATTAATTACTAGAAAATTTAAAATTTAAAAAGCAGCATAAAGCCAGATTTTGTACTAGTAGGAGAATTGACATAAAATTTCTTCATGGAATGGATACAAAATTTGCTAAATGCTTTTTCTTTATTTGTATGCTTACCTTGTGGAGAACTGGTGCAAGATAATTTAAGTTCTGGTTAGAAGACTACACTCTAAATAGCATATTTTAGAATTGACTTTGCCACTGTTTGTGGGATATCTTTGGGCTCTGTTTGCTCACTGGTAAAAGAGGCAACTTGTCGAATTCTCAAGAAATTGATACCTCGTGGCTACTTATTTAATTCTCATCTTCCAGGAAATCTTATCAGTGCTTTTTTTTAAAGAAAAATGAAAATGGCAGACTCCAGGACTCCCTGTCACCATCTGCTAACTGGAGATGATCCATAAAACCTTTGTTCTAGGATCAAGATCACTACAGCCATGGACTGACTTGTGTAAAAGAGGAAGGTATTTTAGCATACTTATTATCTTCCCTCTCCCACAAAGTCCCTTCTCCTTTCCTGTATCATATCTTCTTTTAAGTACTAAATAATAATATACAAATGTAGTTTGCTTATTTATCTCATTTATAATCTCTCCTTTCTGCTAAAATGCCAGTTTCACCACAGGTGGAATGTTCATCCTTCCTGGTAATGTCTGTGAACATGTACCTAGCCCTATGCTTAAAACATGATACATACATATTTTAAATAAGAAAATAGATGGATTTAAATTCATTTATATTGTTTCTTAATGATCTAATATGAGGAGGACTCTTGTGTATTTACAGTATCTGACATTGTTCTCCTGCTATTCATAAAGTTTTCAGTTGCTGATTCAGTAGAAATAAACAGCGATATCCTTCCAGGTAGTCTGTTACTAGTATGGGACATCTGATGAAACCTGCTTACCTTGAGTGACCCTGCTACTATTTGAAATGTCAATGATGTAATTTCCAGCTTCACAGCAAATCATCACAATATGACAACCTCGACGAGTTTGAGTAGACTAGAGAAAGAAATTCATTGAGACACTCATATGTATATAAGGGAGAGGGCTGCTTACAAGAGCAATTGCATATTGAGAAAACATGCCAACCCAGTCCAGATAAAGTCCATAAGTCTGATAGTAGCCCATATGTCTGATACCAATCCATAAGTCCTCTTGAGACTCATGAAACACATACAATGATGCCGAATGTAGAAGGTCATAGGCCATTCGGTAGAAAGTCTTTGGCTTCAGTGGCATTGGAAACATCTCCACGCCGGCAGGAGTCTCTGAATGGCTTCTCCAGCACCTAGGGCTGGATCATGGTGGGGCCATGTGTCTTTTCAGCTGCTATGTCTTCCAGGGTGTGAACAGAGAGTCTCCCACCTCCAAGGAGGAAATACTAGAATCCTTAGGGGAAGACTATGCTCCCACAGAAGTCTCATTGTCTATGACCTGATTGATTGGCTAAACTCCTTCCTACATATGTAATCCATAAATTGACAATTATATATCTATCACACTACCTGATAAGCATGTGATGGTTTGTCTGTTTACCTGTGAAAGATATTTGCTTATGTTTTATTAACTATGCAAAGGCATTTGACTGTGGATTATAACAAACTATAGATAAATTTAAGAAGAATGGGGTTTTCCAAACATATCATCGTATTCACACAGAACCTATTTATGCATCAAGAGGCAGTTGTTAGAACACAACTGGGAATACTATATGGTTTAAAATCAAGAAAGGTTTACATCTGTATTTATTCATCATACTTATTCAATCTGTAATCTGAGAAAATAATCAGAGGAGCTGCCCTATGTGAATAAGAAGGCAACGTCAGGAGGTTTGTTAACAACCTTCAGTAGTCTGATGACTTTCTTGTGGAAGGTGAAGAAGACTTGCTGATGAAGACCAATGTCTGCAGCTTTCAGTATGAATTATGAAAAGAAGAACAACATCCTCACCACTGGACCACTAAACAGCATCATGACAGATGGAGAAAAGATTGAAGTTGTAAAGGTTTTCATCTTACTTGGATTCACAATTAATGCTCATGAAATCCAACAACACATAGCATGGGAGAAATCTGTGGCACAAGACTTCTTTAAATTGTTGCGGAGGAAGGGTATCATATTGAGAACTAAGATTAGCCTGACCCAAGCTATAGTATCTTTAACTGTCTCATGTGAAAGTTGGACACTAAATAAGGAAAACCAAAGAAGAATGCATGCATCAGAATTATGGTGGTGGTGGGAATATTGGAAGCTCCACCAACTGCCAAAATAACACAGTGTCTTGGGAGAAGTGTAGCCAGAAGGCATCTTAGCAAAGAAATATTGAGAAACTTTTATCTCATGTCCTTGGGATGTGTGATCAGGAGAGATCAGTCCCTGGAAAAGAAGGTCATGCTTGATGGAGCACAAGGGCAACAAAACATAATAGCGATGACATATCAGGGGCCTGGCCCAGGACCTGCCAAAAATTTGCTGTGCTATGCATAGCCTCATTATAAGTTGACACTGTCTCAAGGGCACCTACCCACAAACTTGCTTATTCTCTCCTTTAGGAATTTGGAGAAATCTCTTTCCATTGAACTTTACTACAGGTTTAATGAAACCCTCAATATTTGAAATAATTTGAAAAAAACTTTGAATTCTTTTCAAGTTGGCTATTTATAGTTCTGGTTTCATTTCCCCTCTAATATATCAAAGATGCATTTAATGCATGTCAAATTCAAAATTCTCTTTCAAAAACATAGATTGGATTTATCCAAGTAAAAATAGCCAAACACAACAAAACTATTTCTAATGTAAATAGCATTATATATATACATATATATATTCAGGCGAGTAAATATAGAATATAGAATAAAATCCTTCCATATCTAAGAAACAACAACAAAAAACCCTTTAGTCTAAGAAATGAACATGAGACAAGACTTATGGTGTTATATGTGTATAACTTTATTTTCCTTTATGAGAAAAAACCAAGTACCTGTTTTCAGACACCCATTAAAGCTAATTTTCAACCACAACTACATCGTGACACTATTGGACTGTCAGCAATGAAACCAACCAGAATTTTATGATCCCACATTTATATTATGTTGAAAAAAGGCCAAAAATCATTTTGTCAGAGTCAAGCAGTTTTTAATTTTCTGTTCAGGGAATTTAAACAATAATGACCCACAAGGCTGCTTTGTTGAGCTATCCATTACAGAGAAAAAGGAATTCAAGTACATCTAGAAATACACAGTTTCATATTTATCTTGTCCCTTGGAATTAATTATTAAAAAAATAACAAAGGAAACACTAAAGTAGTTGTACTGTGTACTTCACCTTTTTCTCCCTGTGCTCATATTGAATCAACAAAAAAAATGATCTATTATCGTATTTTTCGGATCATAATATGAACCAGGTTTTAGAGCAGGAAAACAAGAAAAAAATATTCTGAACCAAATAGTACCAGTACACTAAAATATTTATTAAAATAAAGCAAAATATGGTAATAATTAGCAGCGTACTCAACAGTTCCGTCACTCCTTTCATTAACAAATGAGAGGAGGCATGAGCTGTGGTGATCATGGGACCTGACTAACGTTGAGACTCCAGGAGGCAGGACTTCCCCCGAACGTACAGTAATCCACAACATGCAACCAGCAGCAGACAGTAAACGGGCGCCTGGATCCTAAACATCTGGGGGATCACGCCTTTGGACCATAAGATGCACCCTCGTTCCCCACCTCCCACTCCACTTTTTTTGGGGAAAAAAGTGTGTCCTATGATCTGACAAATACAGTATTTGTTTCTTGCGTTTCGGTGTTAATTTCTTTATACATTAAAACCATGTTTAGCTACAACTTTATTTACTGAGGAAGCTTGGTGGGGTAGAAATTACATGTTGGGCTGCACTTTGCAGGGTCAGCAGTTCAAAACCACCAGCCCGTTCAGCAACAGGTAGATGCGGTTTTCTACTACCTTAAATCTTTACAGTCTTGTAAACCCCCGGGGGTAGTTCTCTTCTATTCTATAGGGCCACCATGAGTCTGAATCGACTCGACGGCAGCGAGTTTGGGTTTTGTATCCTTGAGATCATGCAACTCCGCCCCAGAGTGAAACTGAGCTTGGGAAGAGGATCCTTACAAAGCAGCTGGGGCTAAAGCTAAGTTCACTTCTTCCCCAGCCCCAAGATTGAGGTGTTTGCAGTCTTCTCCAGGCAGTCACTGTCCCTGGATAAAATCCCCTGTCCCAGGACCTGCCTTCCAGAGATATTGCAGAGAGTCCACATCAGGGCTGGTGGGGTGGGGCTACTTCAGTAAATAGATTAACCTGGGAGGAATTCTGGGCAAGTGTTTCTCCTGTGCAGAACTACATTCTCCTTGGAGATAACCTTGACATTTTATTTTTGGGAGGTGGTCGAGAAGGAGGTCACAGATCAAACTGCATCCCTCAATCCAATGATATTGTTGTCCTGTATGGTCAAGATTGCCCTCAACACATGGCCGCTGTCTACACACTGGAGTGGAAAACTGTCCCGTTAGCTCTGTACCTTCCCTGTAGTTAATTGGGGATCTAACTATTATGATCCATGAGGCTCTCATTGACTAATTTTTGGTGGTAGACTGCCAGGACTTTCTGGGTTTGTCTTAGTCCAGAAGTACTTCTGAGACCTGCTTAGCCTCTTCTGTCTGTTGAACAGGCGCTGCACATAAATAAAGTACCTTGGCTGGTAAACACATCAGGATGTGACTCATGGAAGATGACAATTCTGCCACTGAATCGCCCCTGTACTGTCTCTTATCACTATATGGTCCTCAAAGGCAACTGTAGCAGAAAAACATAGATTATTTCTTTTGAAAAGATTCAAATCAAAATACCCATTCTATGGACCAGGCACTTGAAATCCATGACCAAGATCAGACACCATCACGTTATCTAAAAAATCTAATGACAGAAAAATGAAATCTGTGCAAAAAATATTATTTTGATGGGAATATTCTGGACTATACTGGAACATGTTTGGCACTTACAAACTATTTTAATCCTGGAGAGCAAATGAAGAGACCAATCCTAAAACTCACATTTTTTAAAACATCTAGGTGTCTACATGATCAAGTGTTTCTCTTATAGGCCACTGGATTTTCAGTCAACTAGGGGTCAGCAAAGTTGGGAGGGATTCTCATTCTAATCTCATAGCAGTGCAGAGAGGAGGCAGCCGAATACAAAAATAGGGCCTTCCGGAAGCAGAGCAATGAGAAAGTAGCTACAGCCTGTGTTTGAGAATGATGACAAGTTGTTTATTTTGTATTTCTGGTGGAGCTTAGATGCTTGTGGTGCTCATGTATTCAAGATGTTAATTTCATGATTGAGATGTAGGGGTGGAGTCTAGCCTATTAATATGGAGATAGCCATTGAGTAGCCAGTGAGGCCTCTGTGGACCTGGCTTTCTCCTGATACTTCTGGGAAATCTCACGATATTTCTTTAGTGGAGATGAGAGGCCATCTCCCCTGTTGTTGGGAGTTGCTCAACTTACAAGACAAGATGGCAGCGTCTGAGGAACTGAAAGAGCCGGAGGAGAAGCCACACAGCCTAACCCTGATGGAACCAGACCTCTGAACCAGAAAAGCCACAAAGAGACCCCTGCCAGCACTGAGAGGTTACTATCACCAATGGATACTTCTGATGGTCCCTGAGCTTTGGAAACGAAAAGCCACGAGGAGAGCCCCTGCCAGCGCTGGGACTCTGCACCCACTGGCCTGTGATTTTGTGAGTCAGAAGGACACATTATAGACTAGTATTGGACATAGGGGCTAATATAGGACTTATGACTTTGAACTAGACTGGGTTGGGATGCTTTCTCAATGTTCCATTCCTCTTGTATATAAACCTTTCCCTTATATCCATATGTGTGTCTATGAATTTGTTTCTCTAGTGTACCTGGACTAACACAATGCTTTTGAGGGTTTCATAAAAAATATTGTAAAGAATGGAGTGGACAAAAATATTGTTTAGCTGATGTTACATGCAAAAGATATCTACAGAAGCCTTGCTTGTTCTGGTTAGCTACTAGAAAGATTTAAACGAAATATAAGAAATGTGAAAATAGGTCTGAGAACAGGGATAAAAGTAATAGGAAATGGTGGGAAAGAAGTAACAGAGAGGAAGGTCAGTCCAGTTTGGAGGGTAGCTGGTGAAGAAATAAAACTCCAGGGAAGCAGTTAATAAGGAAGGAAGACATGCACTAGACCATCTTCTAGATGTAGAATCAATGAAATGTACAAGTTGAGAGAGAGTGGCAGATTTGTCTGATTTTTAGCTACAGGAATAACTTTATCAGCCAAATTAAGGAAATATGCATATATACACATACAGAAACATATATCTGTGTGAGTATATGCTTAACATTTCAAACATTTTTTTGTTTATTCCCCTGCCCCTTTGCCCCCTCTCTTAGTCTTCCTATCCTTATTTCTTTCTTTCATTTTAGCTTTGGGCCAATCTAATTTGTAGGACACATGCAGTGTTTTAAATGAACTAATACATTAAAAAAATTTTTTAAATCTTAACTTTTATCATCTCATTTAATCTCCAATATGATCCTTTGAGAGTTAGAGTTTTTTTGAAGGAATATGTCAATGAATAATATCAACTCAAGTATTAGAGAGGCTGAGGAAGTTTGGACACTTTTCAGGTACAATTCAACTCAGTCTTATTCTCAGGATTATGTTATCAACTTTTCTGGTTAATCAGCTCTTTGGAAGAAGATGGATTCCATTTGAGCTGTCTGCAAAAGTGCACAGAAACCGAGAAAGAGGCTGACAGTATGGGTTTGGGTGTTCAGGAAGAAACACAGACTGGGGAGCCATCTGCGAAGAGGTAAGAGTTGACCTGTGGTAATGGGTGAGGTCATCAAGAGAATGCGTACTGTGCGAGCTCAGAGCAGAGCGGATGACAGGACGCTGTGGGGGAGTGCGTGCTAGTGGGCCCAGGTGAACCCTCTGCTTTCCTTGAGAAATTCATGGTGACTTAATTCATGAGTCACTGCATCATTGTCTTGGCCACATTTAATGTCTATAGAATGTACATCACATTTTGTTGTTCTTGCTTTATCAGACCACTTTTCTTTGAGATTAAAAAATGAGCAAGAATGTATGGATAATAGATATTAGCTGTCACATTTTTAGGAATGCAAGACACACCAGAAATGGATTAAAAAGAAAACATGCGCAAAAACAAACAAGCAAAAAACATTGATGCCTAGTCCATTTGGACTCATCGTGACCGTAGAGGGCAGAGGAGGTTTACAAAGGCTGTCATGTTTATGGAACCAGATCCTAGGAAGTTACTGGGAGTGTCAAAGCTCCGATTTAGCTAAGCGCAAAGCATTGAACTGCTGTGCCCTGTGGGACCTTGGACGAAGCCCAGCTAGACTATGAACTTACAAACCCTGGAAGATAGGGTGTTGGGATTAAAGATTTATTAAGCTAGTGACAGGCATATTCATTCACGCTATTATTTCAATCTATACATGATTCTTTAATGTATAAATGTGTATTGATAAACAATTCAAAGCAAGAAATTTATATATTTAAGAAATGTATTACAGTATTTTAAAGGTTGTGTTAATTTATAAGCTACACATGCTTCCAAAATCCAACTCACTTCCTTAAAGACAAGGCAGACACACAGTGACCTTGAAGCATAGTGTAGACCAGCCTCCGTGAGTTTCTGAATCTGTAGCTGTTTACCAGAGCAGGTCGCGCTTTCTTCCATGGAGCTCCTGCTGGCTTTGAACCGCTGCCCATGAGGACTGCAGTGTTAACATGTGACCACTACAACATCAGGGCTTAGGATGGAGCATTTGGGACTTACAGATAAAGAAGGGTAGGTATAAAAGTCAAAGCATTTCCATACTAATCCTTTCATAAGCATTTTGTATTATTTGTTTAAAATCTCAATATGGAAAATACCTCTCAACCCCAACAAAACTTATCTTTGCTTCAAGGAAGATACAACTCTTGCTGATATTAGGAGAGTTAACTAGAGTGAGCACTGCAAAACAAAACAAACAAGACTTCAATGTGGCAAAATAGACAAATTTGTGGAAAATTTCAGACTTAAATACACACTTTAAATTTCTTGGGGAGAGGAGGAGATCCGTGATCAATACCAGGACTTTTCTCTGACCAGTTACATTGCTTTGGATGTCTTGAGCAGTGGGCAGAGCCACATGAATGTGTTTTTACTTTTTATTTTTTTTTCACATTAATGTTTAACTGTGCTCTGCCTTGCCATTTGGAAAGACCTCGACTCTTCTCTTAACAATTGAATAACCATATCTACAGTGATAGACAAGCCTATTTTGAAATAATGAACATATAAAATGCAAACAAGCTACTTTTATCCTTTCTCAATTACTTGTAAAGATGCCTAAAAAGCACACAAAAATGTTCCCTTTAATGTTTTTAGGAGGATAGCTTAAGGTTGTTTTCAGAATTGCAAGAACCAAATGAAAAGAACTCTACTTCTTTACAAGTGGTTTAATCCCGTGGGTAGTGTGGTTATAATCCAGAGGACTCTCTGGAGGGGCAGGGAGAAGTGATGCCAACATTTGTGTGTGTGTGTTGAAAGGAACATAAAGCAGAAACAGATCATGCTCTGTGGGTTGATAAATAACTCAGCACACACAGCCAGAGAAATGAATGTTATGAATACTGTACAGCTGACTTTTTAGGGGTGTGGGGGCTGGAGAGGTTTTTTTTTTATTATTATTTCTCAGTGTTGACCCTTAACTCAATGAAGTGTATGTAAAAACTGTAGATCCGCATTTGAACTGTGACATTAATTGAATTGTTTATAGTAGGATAATATTCTGGGTATGGAGCTTCATCTACTTTTCACAAATTAAAAATTGGAAGTGTTTTACATGTTATCAGAAGTAAAACTTTGGTGATCCCGTTTAGAGGCCATAGTAAACATGTAGTAGCAAAGCTGAAAAGAAAGTTCACGTTCCTTGGGCTGATTTTCTAATTGCTGACTTTGGGAAGAGTCTGTTTGTAGAAGAGTTGGCTCTAAACTAGATAGGAAGAGCAGGATGGGGGACTTTGTGAATACTAAAAATATGCCAGATGCCCATGAAATCATCCTGTTTGAGTTCATGGTAGAGTTTAAGTTTATACTAAAAATCTTCTCTTTCCCTCTCTTCTCCTTTTTTTCTGTTTTCTACTCATCTTTCTTCTCTCTCCTTATTTTTTCCTTCTTGTGGGAGGTGCTTATTGAGGTAGACTTGATTATTTAGCACCCAAGGTAGTGACCCTAAGTAACCCTGAATGCTTTTGAGAAAAGGTCAGTGATAATATTTTCTTCTCTCTCATCATCAAGAATTATTTGTTTGAGCCTAGAGAATAAGCTACTTAATGCATAAATCCTGGGTTGAGGTCCAACCCTTCTGGCAGGGGTCTAACCCACCCTTGGAATGCATATGGCAGCCAACTAAAAAGGTGGGGAAAAGAGCTGGGAAGAAAAAACGAAAAGAACAACTACACAAAAAAATGAAGGTGATGGGCAACTGGGCACCCATGGGGTGTGGGTTGAAGTATTGTTTATATCTCTGCAGCAAAGGGCAAAAGGAACCAGATTTAAGCCCAGAGCATCAAACCTTGAGGGCAATACACTGGCAGTGATCTAATAGAGAGGACTGTGGGGTCTGGCCCATGCTGAGCTATGACTCCTAACACTATGGAGGACAGCACCGGAGAGCCCCCCAACCCCCAGAGACTGAATAACAGACATGGGAGTGAAGGGGGACAAGGGACAGCAGAAGAGATGCAATAATAACAACATACATTTGATCAAGGATTTGCGAGTGTAGCAGGGCAGGGAAGGGAGGAGGGGAAACAGGAGCTTAGACCAAGGGTTCAAGTAGAAAATATTTTGGAAATGATGCTGGCAACACATATACTAATACGCTCAATACAGTTGATGTTTGGAATGTTGTAAGAGCTGAAAGAACCCCCAATAAAATGATTTTTTAAAAAAGATTTGAAACTAAGATCTGACATGATGACTTAATTAATTTAAATAATTAAACCTCCCAAAAGGTTTATTGTTACAGCTGTGCACCAGTACTTCGATAAATACATTTTTATGTTTTAGATGTGTGTTTTTTTTTTAATGATTGTCTTAACTCCACAAAATTTCTTGAGTAAGTTCTGTTCAGGGAGTGTTCATATTGTTTACTGACATTACTTTTCATACTTGTCAGATTAAATTATGGTCCTAAAAGAAAAAAAGAAAAAAAAAGAAAGGAATTATTTGTTCTTGATTGCGTCTATTGTTTCTATTTTCTCACATAAGTGAAAGCACTATTTCCTGAACACAACAAATCCCATTCTAAGTGGGTCACCTCATAATTTAGTTATCAAATAGAATTTAATTTGTTCCAGATTTAAGAAAAATTCCAGATTATTCCAAATTTTATGGGCCCACTTCTGCCGGCAATTATGCACATGCAACTAATTGCACACACATAACTGAGGGTAGAGTTTGGCTTTGGGGGATGAAAGTTTCTGGATTCCTTTCTTAGGCGGAAAAAAAGACTTTTATCTGTAAATTAAAAAAAAAGAAAGCCTTCATTTTTATTGTCATCATTTTTCCAGAGTGGCTTTCAAATCACTGATTAGTTAATGCACCACACCCTGGTGTAATCACTCTTTATTATCTTCTTTTTAACAATCAGACAATACTCATATATATCTCTATTATTTGCTTGAAGCCACAAAAACAAGATAGGGATAGCACTGAAGTTATAACTTAACATTTTAAGCCTGTGTTCTGTTATAGCTGGAACAGTTCATCAGTGGTATTCTTGACTGATGTCTCTTTTGTTATTTACAATAGTAAAAAACGATATTTTTGTCTGATTATAATGACAGTATTGGAGACATTTCAAGAAATCTAAAAATAATAGAGATTAAGTAATTCACCTCCTCTCTTACCCCTATGTGAATACCATTTCGATTTTTTGGGGGGCATCACTGCCCTCTGGTGGTCGTGGGAGCTACCCAGCCTTGCTCCTGGAGAGATACTGGATTTGAACCATCAACCCCGTGGGCCGCACTCAATCACTACGCCACCAGAGCTCAGCCTACCATTTCGATTTTACCAATTTTTTTTCCCCAGGAGTGTCACCTGTCTCTAATTTTGCATTAATATTCTATTAGACGTATTAGATGTATAACCTCTCAGCCACGTTTCCTTGGCCTCTGTCCCTGTGGCTCAGGAAGCCCAAACACTGTCTCACATTCTCATTGTCTCCATGGTCACCTTTTGCTGTCTCATGATCTCCTTGCCTGGGTTTCTACTCTCAGCCTGGCAGGGCTTCTTTCCATGAGATAGGTATTTCTAAGGTGGTCCATTGATGGTTCTTCTTCCTTGATAAACCCAGAAAGTTTTTCTCTGTGCTTCTGAGATATTCTATTACGTGGAAGTGTGCTTTCTGTCTTTCAGCAGATCTTATCCCCAAGGGAACACAGGGTGGTGATTTGGTTCACACTCTACTTTCAGACAGGTCAATGATCTCAGACTTGGCCCAACCAGTCGCTCCTTTTAAAACTATGATTTGTTAAAAATGGGACTCAGAATATATCACACCTTAATGTTGTCACTTAATATCACTGAGCACTTCCTCCAAATGGGATTACAATCACAGGCGTAAAGGCTAGAATCTACAATATATCACAAGAGGGCTTATGGCTAGAAAAGTCCTCGTAGTTCTGCTATTTCTGATGCTTACACGGGTGTGCATGGTGCTTGAAAAATTGGGGGAAATGTATATAACAAAACTCATTTTACAATGCTGTTCTCTTCTGTTGGGTCACTATGAATCAGCATGGACTAGGTAATAATGATTTGAGTTTTCTTCTGTTCTGGCTCCTTGACCCTTTTATTAATTCTGTATTTTGGCAAAATCATCCCTGACTTATTTAGCTCCAAGTCTACTTCAATCCTTTAACAACTCTATATGACTGAAATAATACATAATACTATAATTACTGTTTCCACTTTAAATCTCATGTACGCCTCTGTTGTTACAAGGCAAATATATGTCTCTGGTCCTTCCTCTCTTATGTCTCCTAAGTCACTAGGGCCACCGTTCTCCCACATGCTAGACACTTTTCTTCTCCTCCCAATCATCTGAGAATCTTGTTTTATACATTAGTGAGAAAGTTGAGGCAATCAGAGAACGACCATAGATTCCCACAAAACAACTATAGTTTATTTGCTTTTACACCTACAAAATTTCTCTTCCCTCCTGGTAGCAAAGTTGAATTATGCTATTCATTATGGAAATCGACAATTTCTCTCACTGTGTTTGTTGTTGTTGTTGTTGTTGTTGTTGTTAGGTACCATTGAGTGGGTTCCTACCCAGAGAGAGCGTGCACAGCAGAAGGAAATGCTACTTGGCCCTGCACCATCCTCACAATTGTTTCTTCTTTCTTTTGCTGCCCCTCCACTTTACCAAGCGTGATGTCTTTCTCCGGGGACTGGTCTCTCCTGACACCATGTCCAAAAAATGTAAGATGAAGCATCTTCATCCTTGCCTCTTAGTCTTAGGGCCTAAGGAGCACTCTGGCTTTGTGCTTCTTCCAAGACAGTGCTTTCAACTCATCTCCAGCACCACATTCAAAGGCATGGACCCTTCCTCAGTCTTCCCTATTCAAAGTCTAATTGTCACACGTAAAATCAACTCCTCTTAATGTCAACAGTGACTTTCATGGTGTTAAATCAAAGGTCACGTCTCAAGTCTAATTTTACTTCTTTGCAACATTTGACATGTTTAGTCATTCTCTTTTTCTTAGAAACTTTCTTTATTTGCTTTCCAGTCTTTGTTATCACACTCTCTTCGTTTTCTTCCAGTCTTGCTGGTGATCTGTTTTCATGGCTAGGTCGTCTTCTTTATTTGTAGACCCATTAGGCTATTTTCCTTTTTAGAGCTTGCTTTTTTCTCACACTCATCCTCTTTGTGACGTCCCTTGGTTTCCTAGACTTACGTACAGTGGTCTCACTGGGGTATGTGCCGACCTTCCAGGGCACCTCCTTTCCTAGCACATCACCCAGAGTGCTTAGCAATATTATCCATTTTAATCATAATAATATATGGTAAATTATCACAATAAAATTATGTGATATTATTGAAAATTGCTTAAATGTAATCCTTCCTAGATTATATAAAGACAAACAAGAACCTGTAGTCTTTGCAACCTTTCTATGTGGAAGTACAGCATCAGTTACATGGTTAGTCGCTGTGCAGACATCTTTTTGTTTTTCTGTTTTTCCCCTTTCACTTCGACTTTATTTAAAAAAAAGTTGACTGATATAGGTTCATTAAATAGTACTTAGCACCATATTGTAGCACCGGAGAATTTACCAGATCAGCAACCTAAAACACTGGCATTAATGCAACAACGCAGGGTGCTTGCAATGCATGCAGACAAAACCACACGATTCAAAATGCCACTGTAATTGGGTCGTAATGACAACTCTGACTGGAGCGGATTCGAAGGTTTAGACGTGAATTAGCTAGAACTTTAGCCTTCTAAATATATTGGTCTATGTATGCTGGCCTTACAAAATTGTTGCTGTTATATTATAGCTAACTACAGGGATACTTTTATACAATATGATATCTTTCTGCTCAAATACTGCACACAAATTTTATAGACAGTCATTTTGGGGGCCACACAATGAAGTCTGCATCCTCTGCACACCCATAGTGATGCCACTGCTTAAGTAAAATCTAAAGAATAATTATTCCCATACTCCCACCTCCAGACCACATCTGTCTTGCAGATGCAGCCACCCAATATCACCACTTGCATGTCTATCTAATATATTTCAGACTCCACATGTCTAATGCCCAGCTTCCTTGTTGTCTCCAACCCTGCTTCACTCTTCTCACTTCAGTCAAGGAGATCCCTCTACGTGGGACGACTTTTGTTTCTTTCCAACCAACACTTAATCCTTGGGAAATTTCACTGGCTCCACTGTAGAAATATAGCCAGAATCTACCCCTTACCACCACTTCCCCTGAATCACTAGCATACTAACCCGGTCTCTTTGTATCTATTCTTGTCTCCAGGGTGGCCGTGAGTCAAGCATGACGACAGGCAATGAGTTTGTTTGTTTGTGTGTTCCCTCTTCATGGTATTTTCAGTAAAAGAATGAGTCTTTTAAAATTTGAAACTTATTGTGGTACTCCCCTGCTAAAAACCTAGACAGCCCCCTATTTTACTCAAGGGAGAAGCTGAATTCCATTCACTTCCCAAAAGGTTGGTTTCTTCAGTTTCACCCCAGGCACAGCAGAGACCTTCACTGCAAGTCTCCTGTCCTTGGCAATCTCCCACCTGGCCCCTCCAAGTTGAATATTTCTCTTTCATGAAATGCTCACTTTACATCAGGTTAGAGAGCTTTCAAATTCATGAAATTCTCACTTTACATCTGGTTAGAGAGCTCTCAAATCTCGTTCAAATCTTTGCCCAAGATTCATTTTCCCAATGAAAGGACCTTGACAACTTTATTTAAATGCTTAACCCTTCACTCACTTCTCTTTCTAATTACCCTACCCAGCCCTTTACCAGGATTTACTCTCTCCCTCTGTTATTTCTATTGTACTTAAATGTGTATGTTCAATGAAGAATTTTTAGGTCAGTAATTTTTCTCCTCTATTAGAATACAGTCTCTTTGAGGTCAGGGTTTTCCTCCCATTCCCACCCAAGCATCTAGAACCATGCCTGGCACTAGTTGACATTCAATACAATTTTGCCACATTTGCTGCATACAGTTCTCTTGCAATCATGTTAAGCGTTACTGCTACCCTTTATCCTTTACCTATGCTCATAGCGACGCTGCTAATAAACGCATGCTATTTCTCTTTCTTGAAGATTTAAGTAATCAGCACTGCAGTGCTGACTCTTAATATTAATATGAAGGATGTAAGGCTATGAATCATACAGAAATTTGAACTTATCAATGGTTTTAGCATCGAGCAAGTAATTAGAAAGTTGCTTGACCATCTGACAAGCGGCAATGCCCTTCTCTTTGCAAAGGCTGTTTAAAAATAGATGCATTCCCTGAGACAACATCCCTTCTCAACTTGAGAGGGAGAACTGATTTCACCTAGAGAATGAAGCATATCTGTTCTCTATTCAGGATGTTTCGTTTCATTTCATTTGAAGTGATCCCATGCTTTCGTAACACTGTGGCTTCACCCGTTGTGAGCTTGGCTCATCTCTAGACCTTAACAGACCATGGTTCTGGAGCTTGCTAGTTCCCTTGTGCATGACAATTCGGGCACTAAATTTCACAGTAATTATCATAGGCTTAAAACAAAAGACATAAAAATCATGGGAACATCAATATCACCTGGCTCACTATAGTTGGATTCCTTCAACTTTATGTACATGAAATCCTAACACAAAATAACAAAATAGAGAAGAGTGCAGTTGAGAGGAGGGAGACTGGGTTAAGAGGAAAGAGTGTTAAACAACAGACTAGTTTATGAGTTTTCTGTTCTTTAAAAGATGGTAAGGCAAGGGTAAAGCAGAGGCTAGTGATATGTACCCGAACCTTGACTTGAAAGTAAGAGGATTAGGATAATTTGGGGATGAAAGAGGAGGGTTGATTTGTGACTTTGAGATAAAATATGTATACATAATTGGCCCATCCCATAATTCTTCTCCAATTTCCCCAAAGCTGCAACTGATTAGCAACTAAAAATATCAAAGTTTATTTTAAGGATATTAATGAATGTTCTCTCTAGGGTCTTGAAATAGTTGCCCAAGGTCTTGTCAAGAATTAGGGTATATACAAAACTTTAAGACTTGGCTAGTGAAGAAAGCAGAATGCTTTTGAACATTTATTTGGTGAAGCAATTAGTGTGCATTATTTCAGTTGATTAATCAAATGGTGTCAAGCCAGTTTTAGAATGAACGAATATTTCCCAGAGGATCAGTAGAATGCCAGGTCATTGTTTTGGTAAATACTGAAGCTACTTTTGTCCACTAATTTGGATGCCAGCATTTTGAAATAAGAGATTGCTACTCTTTTGAGACTTGTATATATATTTATAATAGTTAGTATTAGCATTTGGTGGATGAGCGACAATTAGAAATTTTAAGACATGACAGTTCAATGTTGGCCATAAAACCTGAGAAGATTCTTAGTTATGAAGAAAGAACACGAGAGTGAAATATCTCATTTTAAAATTGATCTATAAAATAAGAGACAATACTGAGTGCCATTTATTGGAGTGTTGAGGAACCTAAATAAAGCCTCCCTTCACTCGTACCCCTTTGTAAGGAGTGCCAAGGTGACATAATGGTTTGACTCTTCAGTACTAACTAAAAGAGTAATGGTTTGAACCCACTCAGAGATACCACATTTATTAGAATTTAAATTTCTGAGCACCGAGTTTGCAGAAGGCTACAATTTACAATGGAATCCTAAAACCCATTTGAGCCACCACATAAGTTCATTCCCCCATCGAATTCTTCTGACCAGGGACAGGCATCATGAGTAGCTTGCCCTTAGGCAGGGTGCATTGAGACAGTGGATTGCTGTCACTTCCCTAGCCAGTAGATTGGGGTGGGAAAGAAGTGGTACAGCCTTTGGGAACTCACTTGGGTGTTCCCTTAATGAAAATTGGGGTGCTATAATCTTGTGGTCATGAGTCATAACCTGACTGCTTTGGTTGAAGTGAAACAATCATATAAGCTCTTCCATCATCAAATATAATGTTATGTCTAACATAACATCTCACTCAGGGTCCCACTCCAACATCTCTCTACAGTCCTGCCTGCAACTGTACTGGATGGATCTGACACTGAAGTTGCTTTTCTCTGTCCTTTCATGTCCTTTTACATGTTCCAAATCTCTGCAAACTTTTGGATGCCGTTTTGACCTCTTTCAAATTGCATCTGTCATCTAATTGATGTGTCTCTGTCTTGTCTTTTCTTGTGCAAGATTGATAAATGTTCTTCTTAAATTAGATTTTGAGAGCTGAGGACTCTTTGGTCTCCTAAGGGAAAAAAAGACTGCCTTTCTATTCTCCTAAAGAGCAAGAGTCTCAGAAACTCATGGGAAAGTTCTTTCTTATCCTAAAGGGTTGCGATGAGTTTCCATTGACTCGATGGCAGTGAGTTTGGTGTTTTGGGGTTTTGTACCCTGAAATGCTCACAAGAAAGGCATGAGGAATAGCTTCTAAAACATCCCATCCTTGAAAACTCCATGCTGTATTTTTGTATTCTTACATACATTATGACTTTACAGCAGTTGGTTGATATTTTGGGGTCCCCTTTCCTTCACACCCTTTTGAAAACTAGACCAAGGAGTTGGTTGACAAACAGCAAAAAAGGAAAATGCTGAATGAGATGGATTGGCATAGTGACTGCACAGTGAGAACCACAGAACAGGGCAAGGTCTTGTTAAGTGGTACACAGAGTTACTCCCCATAGGAACTGGGTCAAAGCACCTCACAGCAAGACTGACAAGGATGAAGATGGAAAATACCGTGTGTACTACTAATGAAAGGTGGATATGAAGATTGCACTAAGGATATGCAGCCACGAGTATCTTCCTAATGAACACTTCATCACTTCTTCATAAACCGAGTTGGGTATAAGCAATCCAAGATGGGGGTGATTTCCTTTTACATTAATTAGCACGTGAACCACCTGGCACAGAACAGGTGTCAATGTCAAGTCCAGTAGATAGACTGGCCAACTGCAGAGAAAGAGGAGAAGCCAAAGGCAAACTCATTCAGTATCTTCTCCCACATTCACCAGACAGTCTTCTTGTCTCCTTCATTGGGAACAGTCAGTAAGAAGTATCGAAAATGGCTGATGCATTTCTCTCCAGCTAACTCCTCCCCAGGCAGAAACAAGAAGAATGGAGAGTATATGAATAAGCTTCTTACCCCTCAAGAATATGTTTTAATCATCCCATACATGTGATCTATTATGTTAATCGCGATGATGTTCTGCTTCCAAAGTATACGTGCTATTAGGGAGAGCGGGTTATTAAATCCCCCAACAATTGTACCTCTATTTTTCAGAAAATTACACAGAGGAGTTCAAGGGAGAGAAACTCATAAATCGCTGGCAGGCACATTCCTGTGAAGTAATGCTTGCGAGTTCATGGCTCAGCTGTGGGAGCTGAACAAAGCAGGAAACGCAGAAGTGCCTTAATTGAAGAACGACCACCAGGATGCTGCTGCAATGCCTGGTCTCTGCTGAGGGACTGGACTGCTGTCACCTGCTGGACAGTGACTGGGAGCGAGGCATAGGACAGACATTGATTCAATGGGTGCCTTCCCTGGAACATGGAAAGCAGTATACCTCGTGCTAGGCACCAGGGTAGGGCACTTAGAGAGAACAGTCGGAGGTCTTGTATATGTTTTCCCTGATAATAGCAATGTGACAGGGGAGAAAGAACTCACGTGAAAGGCCATGGTGAGTGCCATGGGAGGGCCATGACCTCTAGAGATTATGAATGAGGATTGTCAGGCAAAGGTTTACAAGAAGTGGCCAATATTTATGTTGGACATGAAGCTGGGGTTCAACATAGATATTAGAACAGATAATTCTAAGCTGTTACTGCTCCACATGACTTAATCCTACTGGCTCATTGAGAGGGTAGAGCGTTTTTGGAAATAGTTTTTAACTTTATCTTGTAGTTATTGGGAGCCCTGGCACAGTGCTTGGTCATTGGTCTGCACGCCTTCCGACTGCACTTGGAAGCCATCAGCAGCGCTGCATTGCATGATGGGACTTTCTATTTGGAAACCGACAGCGCAGTTCTGTGACTCCATGAGGGAGGAACGCGAGGAGTCCACATCTACTCAATGGCAGTGAGGCGTGTTTCCGTGTTCACTTGTCTCCTGACCAGATCTTTAATTATGCCTAATCATAAAAAAATTGACTTCCAGTCATGGCGGTTCTTAGTAGAGTAGGAAAAGCATGACTCCTTAAAATGGAATGTCGCCTGTGCTCTGCCCTGCAAACCATGAGCTGAATTAATTCTTTGGTCCGTGGTTTACCATAGCAGGCAGTTAGGAAATTGAGATGTGCATATTTGATTTTAATCAAATATTATTTTTACCTAAAGCAAACTGTGAATACCACAAGTAAACCTTTCACCAACTCAAAAGCCATCTATAAAGCCTAAGTGTGATTAAGTTTAAGATGTAGCTGAGATTTCACACGATGCCTGATAGCCGCTCGAGAATTTGTATTCTGTGCCTCTATTCCCTGAGGGGCGAACTGAATATTTTTCTACCATAGGAACATATATGGTATATAAAGGACCTGGAAAATCCTAAAGGAATGAGTTTTGATTTGGCAAGAGCAGACTCAGGTGGCTAACTGAAGTCCACGTCAAGAGTAAGTTTCCAAAATGATGAAAGATCTTTTCAGGTTGCAGATGAGTGTACAGAAGAAGGGCCCGAATTTCATTTGACTTTTCTGGCTGTCAAAATGGGTTTGTTTTTATATTTGTGTTAGCAGAAATTGATGTGCCTAGGATTTGAGGAATAAACCTGTCAAATATACCGAAGTTTGTGATTCCATTGGGCCTGGTCATAAAAACCAGTTTTGGAATCTGCCAAATACAGTGAAATGGGCTGATTTCTGGGATAGAGCTTATTGCACCGATTTGGATAATGCCTGCACATATGTTTTAAAAGCCTCTTGTTTCAAATATGTTTGTGTTTAAGACTCTTTCAGTAAAAGTTTGCAACAGTAAATAAATGCAATGGAAAACAAGCTTTCACAAAAGTTTTAAATTTATTTATCCATGTTAGTGTTTGAAATACTTTAGTCTTCCCCCAAAGCTTCATTTTCTCTCACCACAATCTCGCTTTTCTAAATCCAAAATGTTCTTAACATTAATTTAGAAGATATGTAAAACTAGGCCAAGGAAAATGAGACAAAACTATAAAACCCAGGAGGATGAGCACAATTGAAACCAGTGCCAACAGCGAGGACAAAGTGGAATGACTGTAAACAGAAGACTCTGCTCTGGAAATGGAGCAAACTCAAAACAATCATATCTTCCGCACAAAGAGATACACTATTATTCTGGCTTTGGGAAGCCTACAGGTTATCCGAGGAGATTTCAAATGCTCACATGGCCATACATATGTTTTAAAAGCCTCTTGTTTCAAATACATGACCGTGTAAAATCCTAGAGATTGGGTGAATGCTGGGGTCGGGGAGATGGGGGGGAGGAGGCGGGCAACAAACAGGATTAGACCATTAAGTGCAAAGGTACTAGGAATGGCTTCTGAAAGAAGTGGACTTTGATTTGGGTCTCTGTCCTCCCTGAAATTTTATTTCAAAATTATGAAACACTTCAAGTGTGGCAATTGAAAAACATAATGGTTAAACAGAAGAAATAGTAATTAGTTCATGATTAAGTGCCACTTGTTACTACAATGAAGATGAAATTCAGGATATTGTCAAAGGTTAAGTAGTTAATTACTTTCTGAAAAATTTGTAGTTCAATTCAGCCCACAGATGGCTTAGAAGAGACACCTGGAAATCTATTTTTGAAAGAGTACATCCTTTGCAAAACCCCAAGAACCCAGTTCAACACAAACACATGATGAGGTCCCTGAGTCGGAATGAACTCAGAGGCAATCAGTTTGACTCTAGTCTTCTGTGCTAAATACTTTATATGCATTTTTACTCAATCTTTTCATATTTCCTATAAAAGGATTCCAATCCACTACCCTCCCCATCCCAAGTTATGGACGACATAACATCACAGAGGCTAATCAATGTACCCAATGACAAATAGCTGGTCAGTGGCAGAGTCTGGGCTCAATGAAAAGTCTGACTCTGGAACTCACCATCTGCTTCATGCGAGAAAGATGTGGCAGGAAGAGTCTGAAAGAATTTACAGCCTGGGAAACACTAGGGAGCAATTCTACTTTTTCACATAGGGTCACTGTGAGTCACAATGGACTTTATGGCCGTGAGTTTAAGTTCCTAACAATGACAAAACTAAGGACCAACTATCTGCATTCTGGAGTAAAACAATGAAGACGGTAGTACAGAGAATGCCCTTCCTAACATTAAGCACCTGCTAATTTGGAAAGGAACTCTCCAATTGGTAATTGTGAAAATGAATGGACAAAATGGATGCGTCTGTTGTCTAATGTTGAACAAAAATTAATAATACAAGTGACCACAGTATTTGCATTTATGTCAAAACTATTTATGTGTGTAGATAAGACCTTGGGAAGGGAAACTGAAAGAGCACAGTACTGATCAGAGCTAGTCCTTGAAGCTCATCTGTAGACAGTTGGACCTCTCCTCACAGACGTGTCACCAGGAAGTGACAAGGCAGCCAAGGTTCAGTACAGTATTGATGAAGCACACATTCTTCTCATTCTTTAATGTTTCCTCCCCACCCCTATCAGGACCCAGTTTTATCTTACAAATAGATAGCTTTTTTAGTTTTTATTTATTTGTTGATTTGCAGAAAATCTCTCCTCTATTATGACCCAGTTCTATTTTACAAAGCTGGCTAACTAGAGCATGTACACTGGTACAGATGAGAGCTTTACCCACACAGAATCCAGGAGAAATAAACCCCTCAGGATCAATAATAAGAGTAGAGATACCATGAGGATAGAGGGATGGTAGGGGAGAGTGGGGAGAAAAGGGGAGCTTATTGCAATGGTTGACATACAACCCCCCCCTCCCCCCACCGCACTAGAAGAACGAACAATAGAAATATGGGTGAAGGGAGACAGAGGACGGTTTAAATTTTGAAAACAGAAATAATTTATAGATTATCAAGGGTGAGGAGACAGGGAAAAAAGAGGAGCTGATACCAAGGGCTCAAGTAGAAAAAAATATCTTGGAAAGGATGATGGCAACATGTGAACAAATGTGGTTGATACAATTGATAAATGGCTTGTTATAAGAGCTGTAAGAACCCCCAATAAAATGATTTATTTTTTTAAAAAGAGAACTGGTACTTAACTAGTAAGATTCATATTAATTTTTCTTCACAACTTTTCAGTGCTGTCATTGCAATGATTTTTACATTTTTTTGATACATATGATTTATTAGGCAGATGAAAATTTTAAGATAGCTTTTAAAAAATCATTTTGTTGGGAACTTGTACATCGCTTTTCACAATAAATAAACACATATACTGTGCCAAGCACTTTCAGAAGTCTGCTGCCATTATGATTCTCCAAACATCTGCTTTTCTAATTGAGCCCCTGACATCAGTTTCTCATACTTTTCCCTCTATCCTTGCTCTCTCCTCCTCCACCAACTCTAAAAACTTTATGAATTATTATTGTTTTGTCATATCTTACTCCTGAATATTTTTACTGGCACATAATTCATATTATGGATTATATCAGTAGTTCAATCATATAAGTAGTATTATACAATCATCACAATTAATTTTAGAAAAAAAATTTCCATGGTCAACTCACTTTTAAAATGAGTTGTGTAATCACAATCAGTTTTAGTGCTCCCTCCTACCTCCTGCATTCATTGTTTAATCCTGAAATTCCCTCACCTTCCCTATCTTCCACCATCCAGTCCCTTTTCATATTGAATTTTTTTTTATTGTCAACTTTGGGTCACACATGCCGATGTTCCTCCATGTGGACTTAGTTGATTCCTTGCTTAGATGGCTGCTTATTTGAATGTAAGCATGTAAGACCCCAGATGATATTCCAATTACTAGCCACACACCATCTGCTTTCTTCACCACACTTTGCTGTAGCACCCTTACATTCTTTGATCTCTTCATGAAGGGGAGTATCAAGCAGGGCCATGTCATCAGAGTGATCAGTTCTTGGATTGAGGCTACCATTAAGTAGGAACCCAGAATCTATCCACTTGTGCACGGGATATGCAGAACTCAGGTTTACTGGGGCGGTTACATTATGACACAATCAAAGTCCCATAAGACCAACTATACCAACAACAGCAACAAACCAATCAGCAAACAAACAAAACAAAACAAAATAAAGACAGGTTAAAAACAGGAAAACAAAAACTTATAGAAATAAAGATGTTCAACATTGTCCATCCTGCCCCTGGGGTGTAAGGGGATCGCACATGTTTTTCTAAATGAATTAAATGACAGACATGAAATGAGAGAGCCTTAAATGTTGGTGGTGAAAAGAAATAATTTAAAATGAGAATTATAACTTATTGTAGCTGAAAAAACCAGTTTGGTAGTTTAAAATTGTTATGGTGGCAGAGTCTGACCTCCTCTAACTTTACAAAATGGAAGGAGAATCAAAATCAACATCCCAGACTGATTTCTATGAAGTGGAGGTCAGGCATGCTTCTACCTCCAATTTTTTTACTAATGCTAACATTAGCCATCAGCCATTCTTCTTGCGGCATAATGATAATAACAGATAGAAGGGGATTGAGGTAATACTGGGGTGTGTGAGTGGGAGGGGCAGTGAGAGAAAGGGGATTGCAGGTGTAATTAATGAAGATGGGAGAGGGGAAGGAGCACTAGAGTGGATTGTGATAGCATAAATTAATTATCTTAAAGGCAAATTAGCCAAGGGGCAGAGGAAGCTCTAAAATTGATTGGGCATGATCGTACAGTTCTTCTTGATATGATAGAAGGACTGAATTATTGAATAACAACAATAACAACTTTTTTCAAGCTATATTTAATTGTGCTATTTGCATACATTGAATTTGATATCAAAAAGGTGAGGTGTTTCATTCCTTTCTTTAGTCATCAATACAAATCTCAGTTCCTTAAAGCAGTTTCCAAGTAAGACATTCTCCTGTTTCTTTTTCAAATAAATTATCCCAAAGTTTTCAGCTCTATTTACTGCCAGCTATATATAAGGAACACCACATAGCCTGATCTGTGTAGTACTTTCCCTGCAGTAAAAAAATTAATTAAAATTTAGCCACAAAATTATGGCTAAACATCTCTGTTAATTATGGTGGATCTTATGGTTCCACTGACATGTGGACTGATTTCTCTGTTCTGAGTAGTAAGGCCAAACGCTAGGTGTTCACCACTTGGCTTCTTATTAGAAGAATCTGCAAAGAACCAGTTTCTAGACACATGCTGCTTGTAGAATCTAGATCCTTGCAGTCAGAGACCTGAAGAATCTATTTTCTTTTTGATCATTAACTCTGAGTTGTTCTTGGCTCCTTGAAGTCCTTTCTGGTTCTTGAATATGTGCACTTTCCTTTCAAAGCCAGCAAACTGCATGGTGTGCTGAATCCTTCTCCTGCTTGGAATGTCTCTGAATTTCCCTTGTGCCACGGTTGCCTTTTACATACAGCTGGAGCACATATTTGCTTCTAGAAGCTCCTCTGAATAGACCATGCAAGATAATTTTGCAATTTTAAAATCTGAACTATGAATTAACTCCACAAATTTCCCTTTTCCTTTAACATAGTTACCTGCTTAGGAATTAAGACGTAGGCATTTGGGGGCGAAGGGACAGGTTCTATCAACTACATCCAGTGATTGTGGAGTTCTCACTAATGAATGGAACCGAGGATGCGTGAGTTTGTGGGAGGTGTTCTTAAAGGACAAGAAGTGCTCTTTTATTCAGGGTCTCTCTACTTTATCTTGCTTCAGGATTATAGCCCACAAAGTACGCAGCTCTATCAGAGAAAGACGGGATTTCTACTCTCATCCACAGTCTTGGAAATCTGCAGGGGAAGTTCGACACTGTTTCCGACGGTGAACATGAGTCCGCTTTGACTTCATGGCAGTGAGTGTGGATTGGATTTTTCTTGCTTCTGGATTGCTCGAGCAACTGTCCTCCGCACACATGATAAAGCCTGTGCTAAGCCAGGCTGACTAGAGAAACAACACTAGCAACAGCACTCATATATGTGTGCGAGAGAGCTGTATAGCAAGAAGTAATTATATACCAAGAAACATTCCAGCCCAGTCCAGATCAAGCACATAGATGTGACCTTAGTCCATAAACCCCTCTTCAGAGTCACACAGTCACATGCAATGATGCCGAATGCAGGAAGATCACAGGCGGGTGGGGGCGGAGTTCTGTCGATCCAATGGCAGCAGCAGATCCCAGGGCTTACGGAGGTCTAAGTGTGGCTCATCCAGAGGAAGGTGAAGCTGTGGTTGGGGTGGGCCTGGCCTTCAGAGAGCCATGTATCTTGGTCGTACCTCCTAAAAAGGTCATCAAACTTCCACCTGATTGACAGGTAGGCTTCAAACATGCCTTCTTAAAGGTGCCATGTTGGCACAGAAACCTAACTATCACTAAGCAGAAGAACAGAAAGAGTATTAATTCATTTGTAAAATCAATGTACAAGTCATGGATTGGCTGTTTTTGAATTTCTGTTACATAAGAGAGAATCACGCTTTTTATTTAAGCCTCTGTCACGTTTTTTGCTCCGTGGATGACCTTGAGAAAAATTCCAGAACACTTCATGGTGTCCTGCAGAACTTGTACATGGCCCAAAAGGCAGCTGTGTAAACAGAACAAGGGAGTACTGAACACTTTAAAAATCAGGAAAGGTGTGTAGTAGGATTTTATCCTCTCCTTATATTTATTCAATCTGTATAATGAGAAAACCTGGATTATATGAAGAAGAGTGTGGCAACAGAATTGGAGGGAAGCTTATTAACAAACTTAAATATGTAGGTGACACAATCTTGTTTGCAGAAAGTGAGAAAGACTTTAAGCACTTGTGTTAGTCTGGGTAAACTAGAGAAACAAATTTATAGACTCGAATATGGATATAAGGAAAAGGTTTATATACAAGAGGAATGGGACATTAAGAAAGCATCCAGCCCAGTCCAGTTCAAAGTCATAAGTCTGATATTAACCCATATGCCCAATATCAGTCTATAAAGCCTCCTTCCTACTCATGACGGCCAAAGGGTGCAGAGTCCTGGCGTCGACAGAGGTCTCCCCATGGCTCCTCACTTCCAGGGCTCAGGGTTCATCAACAGCATTCTGTGGTGGCAGAAGCAACTCATCGCTGGCAGGGGTCCTCTCAAGGCCTCCCCAGCTTCAGAGGTCTGGTTCCATCAGGGCAAGTCCATGTGGCTTCTCCTCTGGCTCCTGCAGCAGCTCAGACACTGCCATCTTGTCTTGTCCGTAATTCCTTGTCTCTGAGACTAACTCCCAACAACTAGGGAGATAGCTTCTCATCTCTACGAGGGAAATATCGTGAGATTTCCCAGAAGTCTCCGGAGAAAGCCATGTTCACACAGAGGCCTCAATGGCTATCTCCAGATTAACAGGCTAGACTCCACCCCTACATCTCAATCATGAAATTAACACAAGCACACGACTGCCATAGCACTTGCTGATGAAGATCAATGTAGCCTTCAGTATGGATTACAACTCAATATAAAAAAAAATTGAAAAAACCAAAATCTTTACAGCTAGACCAGGAGGTTATATCATGACAAATGGAGAACAGTGTGATGTTGTCAAGGATTTTGTCCTGCTTGGAGCCACAATCAATGCTCGTGGACGTAGCAGTCAGGAGATCAAGTACAGAGTTGCTTGGGCAAATCCATCGCACAAAAACTCTTTCGAATAAAGCACAGAAAAAAATAGGACTATAAATGTGAAGCTGAAAATTTCACTTTAAGTGTGAAGGAAATATCTCCCCCCCCCCTTTTTTTTTCTGGGGAGAGCATGAACACAGTCCCCCACTACCACAAATTATGCAGTCAAGTTTCCCACATTTGGGAAAATCACAAGGGTCAGCACATCCGGAGTGCAATGGACAAGCCTCGCCCTGGGAAAACCGCCTTCATGATCATAGTATATACCCTGCCAGGTAAGTATGAAGGAAATTTCTTAAGGGAAAAATACAAACCTTAATAAATAAACAATGAGACCTTAGCAAAATGTACAACATAGTCCTAAAACATATTCAAGTGAAGAAAACACTAGGAGAATGTGACTTATCACCAATTAAACAGGATATGTGTTATTCACTTCCCAAACTCAAAACCAAACTCACTGCTGTTTATTCAGTTTCAATACAGAGCAACCCCAGAGGACAGACTAGAATTTCTTGTTTAAATAGTTCAGCAAGGTGATGAAGCCCTGGAAACTCACTCATCTCTGCCAATAAATGTGGTAAACTGTTAGGTTAGCCGACGGACTGGAAGAGATCCCTATTTTTACCCACTCTGGAGAAAGGTAACCCAATGGAATGTAGACATGGTAGAACAATACCATCAATACCATATACAAGTAAATTTTTGCCGGGGGATATCCAAAAAAGGTTCCAAAAATTTACTTACATTGACAGTGAGGTGCAAGTAGTTAAGGCCAGATTCAGAAAAGGACAAGAAACAGAGAATCCTATTGTTGAGGTCAGAGGAATCATGGCTGAAAGTAGAGAATGCCAGAAAGATGTTTACTTATGTTTTATTGACTATGAAAAGCATTTGACTGTATAAATGATGATAAACTATGGATTGCTTTGATGAAAATGAGCATTTCAGAACACTTATTTAGATCATAGAATTTGTACATGGATTTAGGAGGCAGTTGTGCGAACAGACAGAGGAAGTCATACGTGGTCTAAAATCAGTAAGGGTATACATCAGGGGTGTATTCTTTAACCACGTTTTTCAATCTGTATGCTGAGCAAGTAATTTGAGGAACTAGATTCTATGAAAAAGAATATGATCTTGGGACAGGAAAAAAAGCTTATTTACCTGTGATATGCAGATAGCACAACCTTGTGTGCTGAAAGTCAGGAGGTCTTGAATTGCTTGTTGATGAATATCAAGTATTACAGCTTTCAGGATGGATTTTTACAGATCAACATAAAGAAATACAAAATCCTCTCCACTGGCCCTGTAGGTTACTTCATGACTACTGGAGAAGAGGTTGAAATTATCAAGGAATTCATCTTGTTCATATCTACAATCAATGCTCTTATCTATAGGTAGGAGTAGAATTGCCCTTTTGGGTTGTCAAGGCTGTAAATCCTTTTGAAAGTCTCCTCCTGTAAGCTGCTGGCCGTTTAGACCTGCTGACTTTATGATTAGCTGCCTATTGTTTAACTCATGACACCACGAGGGATCCTTGCTGAACTAAATAGTAAATGTGAATGATATGTTTGACTTTGGATGGTGTCTATTCATGTAGCTGAAGGAACATTCCAAGTTTGTGGTTATTCTCACACACAATGAAATGCAGAGACTAACTGTGGTCCAAGCTGTTTTGTTAAATCTCAAAGGCAAAAGCAGACTCCATTCTCCTCAGAACAGACTATTGATAATCTCACAAAAGCCCTCCTTTCTCTTCTAATCTCTTTTTTGCTCCTTCTTAGCTTTTGTTTGGAGAAGACATGGGCTTCCAATATGATGCATTAAAGAAAAAAGTTTAGTGCTTTATGAGAGACTTTTCTATAGCTGAGTTAAGCAAGGTAAGATTAAAAGAAATGCCAGGTATCAAAATATGCTATTTCCAGAAATGAAATAAAAGAACATAATACAGTGGAACTCATGAGAATAAGAACTTGACAAAATTTTGTAATTTTAAATTTGAAAAGCTTTCTACTTTTCTAATAATTTTTTGAATTTGAGTTTTTCTCTTGTGATAAGCTTTGTGTCAACTTGACTAGGCCAGGATTCTCAGTGGTTTGGCACTGAAGGCCCAGCATTCCCCCACAATGTTACCTACTACAGAGTCATCAGCTCCATAAAGTGATTTCCTGTAAATAGTCAATAGCATATATGAAGATTCAGGTGGAATGCAACCAACTTATTCAGTCCACAGCCTGATGCAATCGAAAGGGAGTTTCTACAGGAAACTGGTCTACTTACTATGAAAGTGGAAAGTGTGGAAGGGCTTGCTTGCTTTTTGCTGGGTTTGGATCCTGATTTGGCTAGATGGCCATGGTTCCTTAACTCGAACCAACAACCTGCCCTATTGTCTATGGATTCTATTTGACCTGCCATCTGACCTTTTGACCTTTGATTCATTCACCTCTCCAGTCTCAGGTCTCCCATGCTGACCTCACATTCATCCAGCTCTGAGCCATCAGCCTGGGCTATTGCTGCCCAACTTAGGCTCATCAGCCCTCAAAACTATCTGTATCAGGAAAAGCCTCCAACTTAAAATGCAATCGTGAACTTGGAACCTGCCAGGACTCAGATTGAACTTCCCTATTTCTATAAAACATGTGAGATTATTTTATATATAATATATAATCCATAATTTATTTAATACAACATATCACATATAATACCCATATATCTGATTTTACTTATCTTATATCTGATTTTACTTATCTAGAGACTTCAGTCTAAATCATTCTTTCTGAAAGGATTTTGCTTACACTATTTCTAACATTTACAGGTTTGACTGTATAAAATATATAGAGAACTTTGTTTTGTAAAAGTTAATACACAAGGTAGAAAAAACTTGCTATAAGACCATAGAGTATATCTCTTGCCCAAGCCCCATTTCAAGGGCTTGGATATTACTTTGAGGTCTAAGGTACATCTGACCTAAGCCATGATGTTTTCGTTCACCTCATATGCATGTGACAGTTGGACACTGAATAAGGAAGCCTGAAGAAGAATGGATGCATTTGAAGCACAGTGTTTGTGGGGAATATTGAAGAACCATGGACTGGTCAAAGAACAAACAAATCTGGTTTGGAAGAAGTGTAGCCAGAATATTCTTTAAAGACAAAGACCACGAGACTTCACCTCACATACTTTGGAGAGACCAGTACCTGAAGAAGGATGTGGTAAAGTAGAGGGCCAGTGCAAAAGAGAAGAGGATACTTAGTGACAGAGATTGACACGGTGGTCGCCACATTGGGCTCTAACATATGAAGAACTAGGAGGATGACAGAGAGTTTCAATGAGTCCTAAGTGACGTCAGGGTTCTAACAGTAACCACATGGAAGAACTTACTTTTGCCCAGGATTTAATAAGAACATAGATTGGATGAAAGAAAAATCCAACAATAAAACAACAAAGCAATAGATTGGTTAAAAAACATCAAAATATTAATATTATATGGTTTTAAAAGTTAGGATCAATTGACACAGCTTACATTGTAAACAACATCATAAAAGCTATGAAGGGAAAATATAAACATGATCCCCACATTTTATCTGGAGTCAACTTGAAGATAATTTTTCTAAAGTAAAAACAAAACCACTGAATGTACACAGAAAATGAAGCTGCATTTTTTAAATAAAAAGGTATTGACATTTTCTGTTTAAGTTGTGGAGTCCTGAGAGGAAGGAAATAATTTTAAAGTTATAGGAAAACATGAAACACAAACACACATCTAGACACGTCACTAAGAGACTGGTCTTGGAGTCCTTCTCAGCAAAAGTCAATAACAAAAGACAATCAAGTAATAATAATAATACAGTGTTGTTGAAAAGAAAATATGTCTAAAGAACATTATACACAGCTTCATTTGTCATGCAGGTGTGGAAGTGGATGGCCAGTATGTTATAGAGGAAAGAAGAAAAAAAATAGAGAATTTAGGAATCTTCTTAGAGTGGGCAAAATAAGTGATGAAATCCAGACCAGGGGATAAAATGAGGAAGTCATGGCTCAGCTGGGGCAGCATTTAATGCCAGATGACACTTGAACAATGACTGTAAAAGTTATGAGGGGAAAATGTGAACAAGATTCAAAAATTTTATACCAAGCCAACTTGTCTTCTGAGGATAAAGACAGAAAACCAACATTCGAGGCAGGCACGAAGAATATAGCACATTTAAGCCTGTCTTAAAAAATTTACTTGATGATAAAATCCAGACAGCCAAATGAAGAATGAACGTAAACTACCCATATGTAGAGGAACTGTGGTTTGTAATGACAGACTAAACAACAACAACAATTAAATAAAGCATCACCACCGAAGTGGCGAAAAGCTTGAATTCATATTACTAAAGAACAAACACCTTTTGTTTTATAATAAGGAGTTAGAATTTAAGATGAAATTTCAATATTATACACCTTAAAATTTATATATCATGAGAGTATTATATTGATACAAAATAATATGGTGGGAAAGGAAGAGGGGAAGAGTTTGGTGGAAGGAACTTGCATTTATTTCTTTATTTTTCAGCACATGGAATTAGTTTAAAATGTTTTAGAATAAAGGAGAAAAGTAAAAACCAAAAGCTTTCCATGTCTTAATGGTTCTCATAATTCTTAGTCTCAGAGATTAGTACAAAAATTTATATATCTTGGTTAACAAAAATCCATGGCTCCTCATTTCCAGGGATCAGGGTCTATCAACAGCATCCAGTGGTGGTAGAGGCAACTCAGCGCTGGCAGGGATCTCCATGTGACTTCTCCAGTTTCAGAGGTCCGGAGGAGAAGCCACATGGTCTTGCCCTGATGGAACCAGACCTCTGAAGTTGGAGAGGCCACCTGGAGACCCCTGCCAGTGTTGAGATGCTTCTACCACCACTGGATATTGTTGACGTACCCTGAGTCCTGGAAGCGAGGAGCCATGAGGGGACCCAAGCCAGTGCCGGAACTCTGCACCCACTGGCCTGTGACTTCATGAGTTGGAAGGAGAAATTATAGACTGGTATTGGACATATGAACTAATATAGGACTTATGACTTTGTACTAGACTGGCTTGGGTTGCTTTCTCAATGTTCCATTCCTTTTGTATATGAACCATTCCCTTATATCCTTATGCAAATCTATGTATTTGTTTCTCTAGTCTACCCGGACTAACACAGGAACCTAGGACAGATGAGCCCCTTGGGGCCAGTGGTGAGATTGGAGTTACCGGATGGGTGGAGAGAAGGTGGGGTAGAGATGGAACCAACTACAAAGATCTACACATAACCTCCTATCTGGAAGACATCAAAGGAGTGGGTTGGGGGAGAGGTTGGGCAGGGTAAGATACGACAGCACAATAATAATTTACAAAGCACTGAGAGTTACTGGGGGTGTGGGGAGCAGGGACGGAGGGGAAAGGATGGGAAGCTTTTATCAAAGGCTCAAGTGGAAAAGCGGATATTTGGAGAATGATTACAGCAGCAGACATGTGAAGGTGCTTGGCACAATATATGTATTTATGTATTGTGAAAAATGATGCACGAGTCCCCAATAAAATGATTTTTAATTAAAAAAAGAAGCACAGATGGCAAAGGCTTTATCTCATGTACATTGGACTGCTTAAAAGTCATTGGTGAGGGATATCAAGGCAGTCAAGTAAGGGTCCGTTGTAAAGACAAGGTTCCTCAAGACCGAAAGAGCAAGTGATTGCAATAATGGGTCAAGTATAACAACAATGGCGGAAAGCGCAGCATTGGAGCAGGGTTTTGTACTGTTGAACATCGGGTGGGTATGAGTGAATGGGCACTTAAAAACAGAATTTGGATCGTTTTGTCCTCTCTTCACAGATGGTTAAACTGATGGCCCCACAGTTTGATGCAATATGACCTCAATCCAGAGAGATAATAAAAACACAGTGGTTGAAAACCAGATTTATTTGCTTCCCAAAGCATACTTACCTTTCTCTTTTCCCAGTCACTCTACTGAATTAGGATAAGTAGGGTAAGATGTTAAGTAAGAAATGATTTTTAAGTTACTGATAAATAGAAGTAATATATGAAAAAAATATTGTATCTTGCTTGTGAAGACTCCTACAGAGTGCTCGTGATGTAACGGGTTCCTGGGTGGGTGGCTAACTGCAAGGTCAATGGTTTGAGTCCACCCACCACTCTGCGGGAGAAAGATGACTCTGTCAAACACTTGTAGACTTGAGACACCAAAAAGGAAAGTTCTATTCTGTCACACAGTGTTTTTATGAGTCAGAGTCAATTCAGTGGCAGTGTGGTTTGTTTTCTAGTAGGAAGACTACAGACAAATTGAAAGACAAATAAGTTTGTGTAAATTGTTTGAAGTTCCATTTCTAGAATAAAGTCATTTGTTTTTATGATGAGCTACAAAGAAGACTACTAAACATATCTAGCTACTACAGCTTATTCTAAAACTACGATTTTGAATTCAAATATGATGCATCACATAGCCAGTTTTGTGTTTCTGTTTGTATATGGATATTTCTTATAGGTTGATTTGATATCTTATTATTACTTTTGATATTATTTCTGAAGTCTTGTATTCCCCCCATACTACATTATATCTTTTACATTATATATTTACATTACATATTTACATTATATATTTAAGATATATTTACATTATATCTTAATGTGAATTAATTTTGGATAAAGTTATCTCTTTTGATATGGTGAATAGATATATATCTACTTAGTGAAAATAGGATTTATGCATCAGAGAAGTAACCTATGTCAGTACTTTGATTTGTGTTTATATACAAATTATTCCTATACATGCATGTGCATATATTTAGCTATATTTATATACCTATATATTAGTGTATGTATGTATGTATATAAAAGGAATAAACTTGTGGAGAAATTCCATTATTTTTAAATTCAATTATTTCATGCAAATTTAAAGCTCTTCATATGCATTCAATCATTCATATATATGTGTGTGTGTGAAGCTTTGATTTCTTGTGAGCTTTTGGTAATTTGGATTTTTGTGGTTTTATGCTGTAGTATTTTAATAGTGTGTTGCATAAAACATTTTCTCTCATATTACAACTCTTCTTCTATTCATTATTTATACTTTTGAAGTCAATAAGAATCTAGGGGTAATTTAAGTACTACTTAATTTTTTCCTGGACTATGCAGTCTAATTTATAAACTTATATTAAATAGGGTAAAAATGTCAAGAAGATTTGTCCCCAATAGTCTTTGTTGAAGATGCAAAGTTATTCATTAACACTAAACATGCTCAAAATAAATATTATAATCACACAGGGGATTTCCATGTTATATTTTCTTTCCTTCCTTGGCCAACACATGGAAAAATGTGTCTTTTTGAGAAAGATTTGCCCATGTATTTGAATGACCCCTCCTTTTGGAATAGAGCATTAAGATCAGCCCTTGCACTTAGAATATTCCCTGTGACTTTCCTTTTCTCTTTGGAAAGTGATATAAGTTATATTGAATTCATACTCATCACAGTCCATTGCTCCCTTATGGTGTTATGGATGTGAAGAGAAGGTATAAATAATTGAGGACGTTTAGGCAAAGATACCAAAATCGCCTCCTATCAGTTGTTTGCCTTCTTCAGAAAAAACAATATTTCTATGGATGAATCTGATTTCAAGATGTTCTAATTGCCCACAGACCTTATTGAATTTCAGCATTTAATGAATATTTGTGGTAATTTACATTTATAATTAGATTTTAATCTAATTCCCCAGTGTCAACGTTTGAAAGGGAAAGTAGAACACGTTTTACTTTTATGTGCATTATGAGACCAGTGCTCTCACTCTCATTTTCAAGGGTCTGGGAGGAAAAAGTCAGGCGATTACATGTGGAACACATAAACCAAAAGGAACTCATTTTTTGTGTTCGTTCTGCCTTCTGGTGCAGGCAGCTATTCATTCTTCTCTCTGTAACTATCCCCCAGGGACAGAGGTGTCAGATCACATAAGACACTCGACATTCCTGGATATAATTTTGACCATTCCACTTGTTTTCTATCCAAGCTCTGTATGTAGCTTTTTGCATGATTGTGTGAGCACTTATAAACCATACAATAATTTTAAAAGAAATGTCTATCTTTTCCTTAACCTATGTAAAAAGCGTGCTTGGCAGAAATTTGAAGTTTTATCAAATGAGCTGCTTTCTGTATTAATTTTTTATCTCCGCCTTTTAGCATTTCTCCCAAGAGTCAGGAGTATTTATCTCAGATGAGAAAGATAAAGAAGGAAAGTAGAAACAAATGCCCTTTATATTTCACAGGCTTAATCTTTGAGTTGCAACACTAAAGGACTTAAGAAATAGAAAAACTGTGATGTTTTAAAAGAAGCACCCCTTCTTTCACTGCCCCCCCCGTCTTTTTTTTTTCTTTTGGCTAGACAAGGGAGAGAGATGGAAAAGCCAGGGAGATTAAATCACTTTTTTACTGTCTGGCCTCACAGAAATGGATCAGCCAGAGTCCATGGAGAGAGGAAAGATTAAGAAAATATCCTATAAACCGGGGTATCTGAAAGCTGAAGAGGCTTGTGTGACCACATTCACTAGTGGAAATCCCGTGGGGTATATTTGGACACCCTGCTCTGCTTACCTTCACAGAATTTTCTGAGACTCAAACTTGAATGAGAGTGACTGAATACAGTTGAACCTCGAACAACATGGATTAATTGGCTTGGACCCACCTATAGATGGATATTTCCTGCCTTGATGTTTTACTGTGAGGGCAAACATTGCCAACATTAGCTTGAAATGTCGTGTGGAGCTATGTCTCTGGAGGTTGAGTGGTTGATCTCAGTTAAGATGGGCGAGGAGAGGAATTCCCCATGCATGCAGAGATGATTAGCACTATGGGTTAGTTTAACAAAGACTAGCATCATGGGAGGTCGCAGTATTAACACAGATTTTCAAAATCTATCTTGGAGTCTCTAACCCAAAGTTGTTCAAGGGTCAGCTTTGTATAAATCACCAGCTGATGTTAATCTAAGTATTTGATATAAGTAGCAATCATTTACATGATTGAGCCCCTAGTTGACACTAATATTATGAGCTATACCATTGGCTATAATATAATAATGAAACTCCAGTGAAAGGTTACAAAGACTGCAATTAAGTTTCCAGAACTTTGTCAAATGGGACTTGAAATAGAAATTAAGTTCAGTTATAGAAAAAAAAATTAATTCAGCTCTTATCTTATCCTAATATTTGTGTAATAGCATTACATTCATTGCATATATATGTGTGTGTATGCATGCTTGTGCATATATATACATATACATATATATATATCCCTACTTCACAGGAAAGGAGTAATTTGGCCATTGTCAGTGTTAAGTTTTTAAGTATATAGCAATTGTCTTTCCTGAATAAAACAAATCTCAAATTTTAGTGTTTAGGATTTACCAGTAGCTTTGGCACAATGTTAAACTCTAAACTTGTACATGCAGTTATAGAAGCACATATAGATGGGTTCATAAAAATATGGTTGAATGGATGATGGGAGTGGATGATGAATGAGGAGACAAGTAGCTGTATAGATGGATATGTAGGGGAAAGGGTTGTCATGACTTCAAATCAACTCTATAGCAACATCTTTCAAAAGCTTAATTTTTCTGGTTTTACTTGCTGGGATTATTTAAAACAACTGCTGTCACTGCTTATTCTTTTATAATTTTACTTATTAGATGATTGAACAGAAGTAGTTTTATCAATGTTTGTAAAGATTCAACAATGGAATTGTATGGTTAGCATTTACACCATAGGTTTAAAGTTAAAACAAATAGATTTTTCCCACTTTTTCATCAGAGAAGATTTCTATGGCTCTTTTATCAAAATGTTTCTGTGTAATCCAAGAAAGTGTTTAGATGTGATTACTAGAGAGAGTATGTTGCATCCTGAAAAAGACACTGACACTAGATGAAGAGGAAAGACAAGTGGACCCCAAAATGGTCTGCTACTCCTTTAATGCTTAGTGACAGCAAAATAGGCTGTTAAAATAGACAATTTCACATTCTCAAATTTTTAAACTTCTAATCAAAATCAAAGCACCAAAGATGTATCTTTTTCTCTATGAACTCAATGTAATTAGAGGGCAAACTTCAAAAATTACAGGAAAAACAATTAATGTTACACCACCTAAATGTAGAACTAGATGTATCTTAGCCAGAAGGGAAGGCATCAGGTCTAATCTATGATGATCTACATAAACCATAGCTCACAAAGTAGTCCATGGATACTTAGAAATTCAAATATTTTCATGGAACTTCCAAATAAGACATAGGTTGTCATATCCGAATTGTTTCCCAAAACCCATCCCCACATCTTCCTGTTCTTACACATTGCTGTAACACTAATCAGCAGAAATCACTTTATTTTTCCAATTGATTTTTTCTCCTGAACAATGTAAAAGTTAATCAGAATGTTTCATTTCTTATTATTTTGTAATTACCTCTCCCAGAAAAAAAAGCACTTTCATTTACTCTTATTACCTTTTCCTCCTTTCTCGGTAGAAGTAAAGGTTAGGTGATATTAATGAAATGGTACCTTACCTTAATATTTACCTGTAACTTTCAACTTATTACTGATAAGCTTGGTCTTGATTAAAAATCATCATCATTTATTTAAGATACACAGAATGGAGATTTTTGGACTTAGCATATGTACAGAACTTTATCTTGTCTGTGTGAATGTCAATGTTATCCTTAATGACAAAATTATTGGAGTAATAAAGGCAAAAGAAACTAATTCAAAGAATTAAATAAATGCCCTTTAGTTTTCAAATGGGGGAATAGCCACATCAGAATGTTTAATAGTTCAAATAAAAGTTAATTATACAATCTCAAAAATGACTTACTTCAAGGAGTGACTGAGGTCACTGCAATAGGATCATGCAGCTTTAATGTGGTCATTTGTCTTACCTGAAATCTTGTCAACATAACACCATTCATGATAGTTATTCAACTTACAAGTACAAAGAATAAGTTCTCCTCGCAGCAAAATAACAGAACATTGAGTCTATAGTTAAATGTTAAATATTTTTGTTTAGATTAGTTAATAAAGGTGGCTATCCCTTCAAATTAAAATTGATATAGAGCAGCACCATTTATCTGCTTAGACCCTCTAGTCACTTTGTTATAGGAGAAATAAAGACTTCCAAGTAAAAATTAATCAATGATTCATAAACCTACTAGATAAGAGAAGTTAGAAAATGCCAATGTAGAACACAGATTCTTCTGTTTCCCCTGTATAGCTAGATCACAATATAGTATGTATGTCAGAATATGATGCTTTAGGGTTTACAAACACATGACCGACACATTGCTTCATTAAATATTCATTATGAGTTGTGATATTGTTGTGTATTATTTCCATTATTCAGATGAAACTGAGAAATCAATATCTTCTGAATAAAAATTTAAATCTCTCCCTACTTTATTTTGGTTTCTTTAATTGCCTGTATGTTCTATGAGATTAGTGAAGATAAATCTAGGTTAGACAGTTGACTTGGTGGGTGTGGTTCATTATAGAATCAGGTTCCTTAAATGACCCTGATCATAAAATAGTAAACATAAGTACTTATAAGCAAAATTATTATTGAGTTGCTTTTTCTCTTCCTCATGATCACTGCCAACATTGTGATATACATCACATGGCTATTTACTTATTGACAATATGTTGATGCACCCAGTACTAAAGGAAATACACATCTATGATGGGAAGGATGTGGTATACTTGGCTTCTTACTAAAACAATTAAAATTTTAATGTCTAAGTTACTAAAAACAATTAAAATTTTAATGTCTAAGTGTTTGCTTCATTTAAGATGAAACTAATGCCAGACAAGGGCATTATAATATAAAAGTTAAAAATTGGTTTATTTATAATTAGAAATTGCCTTTGATTTAATTTTTAATAGCACCTTCTTTATACAAAGGGATAGATAGGAACTCTTTGTTTCCATAATGTTAGATTTACTGAATTAAATAAAGATAGCCATATTTTTTATAATGGTATTTTGAATAAGTGCCAAATTCCATGTATCCAGGAAATGTTTCATTAAAAAATTCAAATTCACATTGCTGATTTAAAATCCAACTGTATATTTTATAAAACCAGAACCCTTATGCTTTTTGTTTTTATATTTAATTGTCAAATATTCTTTTTTGAGGATTCTTTAATGCATCATCAATAAAAAAAACTATTATGAAGCTGTAATAACAAAGGTTTATCTTGGTGGACCTGATATTTAAGTTCAAAACCTTGAAGCAATAGACTTAAGACAATCTCATATGAGGCCTCATTAGGCATCAACCCTTATTCTTATTACTTTTTCTGCAGATAATTATAGTGTATTATTTTTCATGCATACAAATGAAAATACAAACTATTGCTATTTTTGTGTGCCATCATGTGGTAGCTACATACTTTGGTGTCAATTAGGGACTTGAAAGGATTAAGAGTGAAGAGGTGGAGTCTAGTCTCTCAGGAGATAGGCAATGAGACCTCTGTGTGGGAATGGTCTTCCACTAAAGATTCTGGGAAATCCAGTATTTCCTCTTTGGAGGCAGGGGAGACTCTCTCTGCTCACTCCTGGAGAAACTCTACTGATAAGAAACATGGCGATATATGCCCTGGGAGCTTGAGAAGTCACATGGGTGTACCCTGATACAACCAGACATCTGGAGCTGGAGAAGCTACATAGAGACCAGAGCTGAGATGCTTACAATGCCACTGGATCCACAAGACTTCCAACCCACTGGCCTGTGATCTTCCTGCATTCAGTATCATTGCATGCATTTAATGTGAGTCTGAAGAGGACTTTCTTGATTAGTATCAGGCAACTAATGTTGGACTTATGGACTTGATCTGGACTGGGATGTGACACTTTCTCAATATTCAATTGCTCTTGTATGCAAACTTCTTTTGTATATACACATGAGTGTCTACGAATATGTTTCTCTATTCTACCCGGACTAACACACATCAAGTTGGTTCTGATTCAGCGAGTTTATGTACAAGAGAATGAAACACCACCTGGTCCTGTACTATCCTCACAAATGACTTATGTTTGAGCCCATCAAAAATATTTGAAAGTGCCTATTTTTCATACTTTGACTTCTATTGCAATTCAGTTGGCATACAATAAAATAATACATATTTAATGTGGGTAGTGGTTAGCTGTCTTTGCTGTTAGACCTCCTTCAGGACATCTCAGAAACAGCAAAAAGAAGTGCTGTACCAGCTGATGCTATACTCACGACTGATTGCAGAACAGACTGCTGTGATGCACTGGCTAATTTTTGGCCAATTTTTTTTCCTTAATCTATCTTAGTCTGGGAGCTCTGCTGAAACCTGTACAGCATAATACACAACCCTTTATAAGAGATAGGCTGTGACTCTACATGAAGGTTCAAAATGTTAATTTCTATAAATTGATTCAAATTCAAAACCAAGTCTACCAAAAGGAAGAAGAAAATTCTAACACTAAACAACAAATGCACTCTATAAAAAATGTTCTCTTCATCGGACAATGTACAATATGACAAAATAATAATTCATAAATTATCAAGGGTTTATGAGGGAGGAGGGTGGGAGGGGAAAATGAGGAGCTAATATCAAAGGCTTAAGAAGAAAGAGTATATTTTGATAATGATGATGACAACAAATGTATAAATGTACTTGGCATACAATGGATGGATGGATTGTGATAAGAGTTGTATGAGTCTCCGATAAAATTATTTTTAAAAATGTTCTCTTAACCGATTATAAGGTTCCACATATAACCTCCTCTCTGGGGTATGAACAACAGAGAAGTGGGTGAACGGAGACATGGGACAGTGTATGAAATAACAGAATAATAATATTTTATCAATTATCAATGGTTCATGAGGGAGGAAAGAGCAGGGAGGGAGGGGAAAATGTGGCAACAAATGTACAAGTGTGCTTTGCATACAATTGATGGATGCATGGATTGGGATAAGTGTTTTGTGAGCCCCCAATAAAATGATTTTTAAAAACATTTCCTTATAGTTGAGTTGATTCTGACACTCAGGAACTGTACAGCACAAAGTGGAGCTTGACCGTGGGGTTTTCATTGCTGTAATCTTTCAAGATTCTTCGATTATTTGCTCAGTTTACAGATTGAACAACTATGGTCAGAGGACACAACCTTGACACACACTTTCCCTGATATTAAATCAGGTAGTTTTAAGCCCTTCTGTTGAAGTTATCAAGAATCTTGTCTTACATGGATCCAGAATTCTTTATAAAAGGATGAAGGGGTGGAAGTTAGCCTGTCATTCAGGCACAGCCTGATGTTGCTTTCTTGTGGAAGTGGTCCAATCATGAGGATTCTGAGAACTTCCTCTCTTTCTTTCTAGGAGATGGACCACAAGCTCTCTCTGCCTCACTTTGCTGCTGAAAAATCACACGAAGCAATGCTAAGGGCAGCCAGATCCCTGGAGATGCACCCCCTGCCATTGGATTCACAAGACTTTTCACCCACTGGCCTCTGATCTTCCTGCATCCAGCAGCATTGTGAATGGCTAGGTGAGTCTGAAAAAGAATTTATGGACTAGTATAGAACATATTGGCTAATAGCAGCTTTGATTTGGACTGGGTTGGGATGTTTGCTCAATATATACTTGATCTCTAATATAAAACTATCTCTTAAGTACATATGAATGTCTCTGGAATAGTTTCTCTAGTCAACCTGAAGTAACACATACAATCGATGCTCCTAGAAGAAGCAGTCAAGAGATGAAAAGATGTTGTGCATTAGGTAAAGTTGCTGCACAAGACATCTTTAGAGTATTGAAACACAAGGATAGTATTTTGAGAACTAAGTTGAACCTGACCCAAGCCATGTGTCTTCTCCATTACATCATATGCATGGGAAAATTGGATGTTGACTAAGGAAGACTGTAGAAGAATAGGTGCATTTGAATTGTGGTGCTAGAGAAGAATATTGAAAGTACCATGGACTCCTAAAAACACAAATCGATGTGTACTGGAAGAAAAAAGGCCAGAGTGCTCCTGAGAGGCAACGATGGTAGACTTTGTCTAACATACTTTGGACCTATTGTCAGAAGAAACCAATTCCTCGAGAAAAGCATTATGTTTGGGAAACCGGAGAGGTGGTGAAAAAGGCAAACATCCTTGACAAGATGGAGTGACCAAGTGGCTGCGTCAGTGGACGTGGGCGCAGGAACAATTGGGAGGATGGCACAGGGCCCTGCAGTGTGTCGTTCTGTTGTGCATTGAGTATTGATGGGTAGGAGCCAACTCCATGGCATCCCACAGCAACACAATCTTAGAGACACAAACTGCCACATCTGTCTGCCACGGAGCCCCTGATGGGTTCAAACCAACCTTTTGGCTAGAATTGAGCGCTTATATACATATCCTCATATAAACCATGCACTTATGCTATCGTTCCAAACAGCTTCTTTTGTAAAATATACCTTCCAACTCCTTTTCATTACACCATATTGCAGACACTCACTAAGGTATGGTCATCATTATGGACCAGTTTGTATTTTTCAGAAGTTGCTACAGTGGGAATCTTGAAGTATGCCCTCTCCTTTACCTAGTTTCCTTCACTTATCACAACTAGGCAGAGAGTTATTTATGCATGGTTGTTAATAAGTGCATTTAGCAAAGTTACAAAATAATATATACCATTATCCAGTGAACCATAATTCCCTCAGATTATATGTTCTGATGTCCAGACTCTTAATCTTTGCTTCATATTTTTCTGCTCTTTTATGTTTAGTTGTTTCAGGCAGTAAAATCTTTCTAGACATTTTACTCTAAGAGGGCCATTAAAAGTAATATTATAAATGGAGAAAAGGTTCAAGTTGTCAAGGATCTTACTTTGATCAACAATCAATGGTCATGGAAGCAGCAGTCCAGAGATCAAAAGATATGCTACATTAGGTGAAACAGCTACAGAGGCCTCTTCATAGTATTGAAGAACAAGGATGTTACTTTGAGGACTAAGATATGCCTGACCCAAATCATAGTGTTTCCCATTGACTCATATGCGTACAAAAGTTAGAGCTTGAATAAGGAAAGCTGAAAAAGAATCAGCGCATTAAAATTGTGAAGAAGACCGAATTGAATGCTGGAGAAGAATATTGAAAGAACCATGGACTAATAAAAGGAAAAACATATCTAATTGAAAATACAGCAATGTGTTCCTTGGAGAACAGGGTGGCACGACTGTGTTGTACGTGTCATCAGGAGAAACCAGTCCTGGAGAAAGACATTGGGCTTGGTCAAGTGAACACACAGTGAAAAAAGGGGAAAGTCCTTCAAATAGATGGATTAGTACAGTGACTGCACTATTGGGTTTGAACATCGGTACAATTTTGTAGATCGTACAGGACCATGCAGCATTTTGTTTTGTTGCACAAAGTGTAGCTATGGATTGGAACTATCTTGATGGAACCCAGTAACAATGACGTGACCATAGTCACACGCTTGCTTATTTACTGTTGACAACAATCTAAAAAATAAAAAGACACGATCTAAATGGACTAGTTTGCTTTCATGTTTTCAGTATTCAAGCAGAAACAAATGAAGAGGAAATGTTATAATATGTTATGAATTACAATACCTGACAAAATGGATTCTCTTAGCCTTGTTTAATGCTATGAGATCACTTCTGAGTCACAGCAACCCACGTAAAACCAAATAAAATACCACCTGGACTTGCACCATCCTTAAAATATTTTTGTGAGAGTCCATCATTGAACCCACTGTTTCTATTCATCTCATTAAGATCTTCCTCTTTTTCAATGAACCTTTGCTAAACTTGATGTCTTTTTCCATATTCTAGACCAGCAGTTCTCAACCTTTGGGTCATGACCACAGGGGTCACCTAAGACCATCTGAAAACACATATTTCTAATGGCCTTAGAAACTGAGACACAGCTTTTCTATCTGTCTCCAAGAGGGTCTGCCCACATATGAGTACCCACCCAACGTGATGGTATCATTGTGTTAACTTCATTACATATAACTTATACAAATACAGGGTTGGTGCCATAATGTACTTATATGGACCAGTCAAACATGTGTAGGCATCAGCTACTGTGTAGAAATCAGCTGCTGTTTTGAAAGCAACTACTTTGTTAAAAGCAGCAGCTGTGCTGAAAATAGCAGCAGTGGAGGTAAAATGATACTTCATGAATTATAATAACTGGATAAATGCAAAATCATGTACTGTTAAATCATCAACTACTACAAAAATATATATGTATATATATGTACCATGGAAACTTAATCTGTATGCTGATGGGTCTTTTTATATTCAGCTATGGTTGATATGAATACTGCCACCCTTGTGAAAGTAACATATATGTAAAAAAATGAAAAACAGAAAATGGTAAATCATAGAAAACTTTAATGAACTGTATTGACAGAACTATGCCATGTATCATCTTTTGTATTATTAAAGCTATTGTTATATATCATTTTCATTCAAAGCCATCCCATGATGAATGATCATGTAGAGAAGAAGGTTAAGAAAAGAAAATATAGGCAGCATTTTTTCCAGTATGGCCTTACCTCAATAATTACAGCAGGATTTGAGAAACCACATTGTGCTATTTGTTGTGAAGTTATATCAGCCAAATCTACGAAGCCAAATAAACTAAAGCACCATTTTGGTAGTAAGCATCAGAGCTTTGCTGGCAAGGATAGCAACTATTTTAGAAGCAAGACTGATGGACTCATTCAAGCCAAACTTGACAATGGTGGCAAGTAACACAAACAAAATGTAGCAGCTGTTGAAGCTTCAGAATTGTCAGAGCTCAGAATTGTCAGAGCTGTGAAACCTTACACCATTGCTCAGAATTTATTGTTGCCAGAGGCAAAAGACATTTTTGAATTATGATCAGAGATGATTTTTTGTTACAAAATTGAGTGAAATTTTCTTATCTAACAACACTGTGCACAGAAGAGTAGTTGGCATGTCCACTGATATTCTTGATTAGGTCATTCTGGAAATCAAATCTGCTCCACTTCCAATATATAGCATCCAGCCTGACGAATCTACAGACATTGAAAACTGTTCAGTTAATGGTTTACATGAGGTATATTAATGACGGTGGCTTAAAAATTAGTTTCTTTATTGAAAACCTCTTAAAATGACAACTACTACATGTGATGTATTTGACACAGTTGGATCGTTTCTGAAAGAGCTTAAGATCTCTTGGGAAAAGGTTTGTGGCGTTTGCACAGATAATTTCCCATCTATTCTAGGATGTCAATCTGGATTCCAAATTTTGGTACAGAATGAGTCACTAAAAGTCATCAGAACTAACTGCATGATTCACTGGCAAGAATTAGCAATGAAGACATTGCCACATAATTATAAGAAGCAATGAAAGTATCATAAGTTCTGCTAATTTTGTAAAGGCGAACACTTTAAACAGTCAACTGCTCTCACAACTGTGCAATGAGTTGAAGGCATCCAACAATGGTCTGCTATTTCACACTGAAATAGCACTTGGTTAATAGGAAAATTTTTTTGTTATTAAATCATTTTATTGGGGACTCAAACAACTCTTATCATGATCAATATATACATCAATTGTATGCAGACCACATTTGCCATCATCATGCTCAAAAATGTACCTTTCTTTTTTTATTTTAAGTTTTTTTAAAATTAAAAATCATTTTATTGGGGGCTTATACAGCATTTTTCACAATACATAAATATACATACTCTGCCAAGCACCCTCACATGTCCGCTACTGTTATCATACTCCAATCATCTGCCTTTTCCCTTGAGTCCCTAGTGTCGGCTTTTCCACCCCTCACCTCTTCTCTTGCTCTCCCCTCCCCACCAACCCTCAATGCTTTATACATTATTATTGTTCTGTCATATCGTACACTGCCCGACCTCTCCCCCAACCCACTCCTTTGATGCCCGTCCTTCAAATGGGAGCTTATGTGTATATCCTGGCAGTTAGTTCTGTCTCTCTACCCCACCTTCTCTCCACTCTTCCAGCAGCTCCAATCTAACCACTGGCCCAGAGGGGCTCATCCATCTTGGTTTCCCTATATCTCCAGCTCCCCTCTCTACTTGTATTCCTTCTCCAGTCCATCTGGATTTGTAAGGTAGAGTTGGGACCATGATGGTTGGGGAGCGGGGAGGAAGGCTTCAGGAACAAGAGGACACTTGTATGCATCATTGCTGCTCTGTTGCACCTTGAATGGTCTGTCTCCTCCCCGTGATTCCCCTGTAATGGGGTGACCAATTACCCACCAGTGGGGCTTAGGTCCCCACCCTGCTCTCCCCCTCATTCATGATGATGTGATTCTTGTTCTTTGATGCTCGCTATCTGCTCCCTATGGCCCCTCTTGATCACACAGGCTGGTGTGCTTCTTCCTTGTGGGCTTTGCTCTTTCTACACTGAATGGCAACTCATTTGTCTTCAAGTCTTTGAGACTCCAGACATTCAGTCATTCGGTAGCTGGGCACCATCGTTTCTTCTACTCTGTCTCTGTATCCATTTGTCTTCAGCAATATCGGGAGTCAATTGGTCCATTGATTTTGATTTTTGTTCTTTGATGCCTGATACCTGATTGTTTCAGCACCTCATGATCGCACAGGCCAGTGAGCTTCTTTTACGGTGGGTTTTGTTGCTCCTGAGCTCGATGGCTGCTCGTTTATGCTCAAGCCTTTAAGACCCCAGATGCTATACTTTTTGATAGCTGGGCACCATCAGCTTTCTTCACCACTCTTGCTCATGCTCCCACATGTCCTCAGTGAGCGCCTTAGGGATGTGTGCACACAGTGATACGTGTGAGTTCCCCCCCCCCCCCATTTGATTACTATTGCCTAGACCTTTCACCACCTTGTGGTCACGCTGGCTGTTGTGCTTCTTCTGTGAGTGTGTGGTCTCTTCTCAGGTAAATGGCCTATTGTTAATCTTCAGGCATTTAAGACCCCAGATGATATATCTTTTGATAGCTGAGCACCATCAGCTTTCTTCACCACATTTTCTTATGTACCCATTTTACTTCTGTGATCGTGTTGGGCCAGTGAGTTTGTGGAATACCAGATTCATCGAACAAAGTGTTCTTGCATTGAGGGAGTGCCTGGGTGAGGGCACAAGGTCCACTTGCTACCCAAGTATTTGACCTATAGATATGTTTTTAAATTTATTCCCTCCTTATAATAGATAATTGTATCTATGTATGAACATACCTATGTTTAGACTGCAAGTGCCCTTTGCCTTCTAGTTCTTTCCTCTATTTCCTTCCGTCTCCCTCCTGTCCCACCATCATGTTCCACCTTCATTGGCATTTCAGTGTTTCCTCACAGATTCATTGTCCTTGCTTAATACTGACCAGACCTCCCTCACCCTCCTTTTCATCAATTCCAGACCACTTGCTGCTCCCTCCACCACCACCCCCAGGCCATGTTTTTGTCCACGCCCCCTTCTTCTCCCCTCTCTCGTGCCCCCCAAGAATCATCAGATCTGTCATTCTTTACTCCTGACTCTCTGACCAGGAGTACCCCTTCTTGATTCGTTTTTTTGTTTATTTATTTGTTTTTTTTTTGGGGGGGAGGGAGGCAATGCTTCCCCACCATGTGACTCCCCAAGTGTCCTGTGTCACTGTCTGCTTCAGTGGGGAGCCAGTGTGCCCCGTCCTGTTGTTGTTTGCCCAGTCCTTTCTGTGGTGCCTTGGGTCTTCAAAGGGATGTATTCCTCTGAGCATCATGTGTTGCTGTGGGGACTGAACCAGCTCTCTTAAGAGGAAAAATTTTAAAACGATTTTTTGACATTCGTGAATGAGCGCAAATGTCTCTAAATCAGAAAGCAAAATCGCTGTTTGAAGAACTTTGCAGCAATAAAAGTGCACTGTAAAAAGTAGCTTACTTGGTTGACATTTTTTGCCATCTTGAATGAGTTCAATTTATCACTGCAAGGACCAAATGCAGCATGCCAGGATTTTTCTGAAAAGATCCAATCATTTCAAAAGAAATTTCAGTTTTGGCAAAAAAAAATGGTGGAAAATAAAATTTACATGCTGTCTACTTTATCTCCTCTCTTTGAGGAACGTGACACAGAACCAGGCAAAAGGATTACGATGATAATTTCTGTGAAAGAACACTTGCACATGTTGTCAGATGGAATGCCATCGTCCTTTCCAAATCTACCTGACAGCCCATTAGCACTTACCCAAAGTCCATTCACAGTCAAAGCTGAAGATGTTCCTGAGACAGCATAAGAGGAGTTCATTGAACGTATTAACAGTGATGCAGAGAGAACTGATTTCTCTGCAATGCCTGTTACAAAATTCTGGATCAAGTGCTTGCAGTCATATCCTGTTCTGTCTGTGACTGTGTTGGGCCTTCTTCTTACATTTTCAACAACATAGCTTTGTGAAATAGGGTTTTCCAGCTTATTGGTTATCAAGTCAAAATACAGATGTAGACTTCTATGGAAGATGGTCTTAGTTGTGCTCTTGCAAAGACTTCCCCAAAAATTTCTGATCTGGTAAGAAAGAAGCTCTCCCAGCCTTCACACTGATGTTGGCTTTTTGCAGATACTGTTGCAAAGTGTAACAATGTAGCTTACTGTTGCGCTATAAAGATCATTACTCATACTATGCCATGCTTCAAGACAAAATTACATTGATTTATAATTAGAAAAAATTTCACAATACATAATTATATATTGTTTTGTGGTTAATCACTATGCTTTTATAATGTTCAATTTGTAGCGATGAAAATACATCTTGAATATCAGATATTTATATTATGATTCATAACAGTAGCAAAATTATAGTTATGAAGTAGCAACAAAATAATTTTATGGTTTGGGAGATCACCACAGCATGAGGAAGTGTACTAAAGGGTCGTGGCAGGAGGAAGGTTGAGAACCACTGCTCTAGACCCTCCTGATTATGTACCAATATGGTGGAGACGTCTTTGCTTCTAAGGAGCTTTCTGCCCATTTGTTTTTTAAGACAGATTTGCCTGTTATGAAGTGATTAAAAGTAATATGTCTTTAGTCTCAAAAGCAAAATCATTTCTCTTTAGTACTTTAATGAGCTATCTCACAACAGATTTGCCCAATGCAAATATGTCATTTGCATTTCTTGACACTGCTTCCATGAGCATGGGTTATGGATTCAAGTAAAATGAAATCTTTGATACATATCTCCATTTATCAAGAGGTTGTGAAGATTTTATGAAGAGTTTGGTTTTCCTTAAATTGAGTCGTATTAGGGCCGCAGTTAGAGTTAGGGTCAAGGCCAGGATAAAAAGACTAAAAAAAAAAAAATTGAGTTGTAATCCATCCTGAAGGCATAGTCTTTGCTGTTCATTAGTAAGTACTTCATATCCTTTAGGCTTTCTCCAAACCTGAGACATCTTCATATAGCAAAAGCTTCCCAGGTTATTTACTCAACTTACAAAGGATTAGTATGGTGAAGAGATAAAAGTGTAATACACACTTTTTTCTGGTTTAAAACCATTCAGTATTTCCTTATTCTGTTCAAATGACTGCTTCTTGTCTCATATGTACACGTTCTATAAGAGCATCATGACGAGTTTGGGAATTCCCCTTCTTCTCAGTATTATTCATAGCTATGATTCACTCAGTCTAGTGCCTTTGCAAAGTCAATAAAACATGAGTAGAACATTTTTCTGGTATATTCTGCTTTTAGCCAAGATCCATCTGATGACAACAAGGATATCCCTCTTGCCACATCCTTCTGAATCCTCCTTGAATTTCTGGTGGCTTCCTGTCCCTGTACTGTTGCAACCATTTTTGAATGATTTTCAGCAATTTTCTCTTGCATACAATATTAATAATATTGTTTAATAGTTTCTACATTATGTTGGGTCACATTCCATTGGAATAGGAACAGATGTGGATCGCTCCCAGTTGGTTTTCCAGTTGGTGGCTGTCATCAAAATTTCTTGGCAAAGATTAGTGAGTGATTCTAACATTACATCAGTTTTTTGAAACATTTCAGTTCAATTGGTAATCCATTAATCATGGAGCCTTGCTTATTGCTAATGCTTTAAGTGAAGCTTAGACTTCTTCCTTCATGACCATTGTTTCTTAATCATATGCTACCTTCTGAAACACCTAAATGTTAGCCAATTCATTTGGGTTGAGGGGCTCCATGTATTCCTTTTATCTCATAGTCATGCTTTCTGCATCATTCAGTGTTTAGCAAAGAAAGTCTAGTATTCAAATGCTAGTCTTGCATTTATTTCTTCTACTTACAATGTTCTTTGACATGTGGTACAACCCATTTTGCCTTGGTTCTTTAGATGATGTTTGATAAGTCTGGTTTCTATGACTGTGCCTGTGGTGCAAATTTTGAGAAGAACTTGCTGTTACAAGATTCAGATAGGAGTCAATTTGGCCATATTGGAGGGTGTTACCCAATTTACACCCTTTGTTTCCTTAGTAGCATCTTTAATATTTCTTTACTACGGGGTGGATTTATGCCATTCTTGAGAACATGGCTATTGCTAGGTGTCATCTAGTCATATTCAACCCATGTTGCGTGTATGCACAAGAGAACACAAACACTGCACAACCTGTAGTACCTTTGCAATTGCTCCTGTGACTGAGTCCTTTGATGCAGCAGTTATGTCAAACCATCTCATTCAGGCCCTTTAACTTATTGCTACCGATCCACTTTACCAACCTTGATGTCCTTCTCCAGGGGCAGGTCTTTCCTGACACTATGTCCCAAATATGTAAGATGAAGTCTTGCAATCCTTGCTTCTAAGGAACATTCTGATTATACTTCTTTTTATTCAGATCAGTTTGTCCTTTTAGCAGTCTGTGGTAATTTCAGTATTTCACTGTAGCACCACAATTCAAATGCATCTATTCTTCTAGAGTCTTCCTTATTCAATGTCCAACTTTCACATGAATCTGATGCAATGGAGAATACACATGACTTGGGTCAGTTACACCTTACCCCTCAAAGTAACCTCCTTGTGTTTGAATACTCTAAAGAGGACTTGTGCAGCAGCTGTACCAAAGGAACCCCCTTCACAGTGTCATCTGTATACTGAGGTTGTTAATTAATCTTACTCCTCTCCACACTTTTCCTTATAATCTAGCTTCTCTGATGATTTCCTCAGCACCTAGTATGGTGAGACAATGTAATCCTGTTGTACACTTGTCCTGGTTTTAAACCAAGCAGTGTGCCCTTGTTCTGTCTTCACAACTTCCTCTGGATTCATATCCAATTTTTGCATTAGTAAAATTCCCAGTCTTCTCAAAGGCATCTGGCATTTCTTATGGTACACAGATCAAACAATATTTTCTGGTAATCTCTGTTTTGAACCAAGGTTCATTTGACATCCGCAATGATGTCCCCTGTTCCACATCTCCTTCTGAATCCAGCTTGAACTCCTGGCAATTTCTTGTCAAGGTATTGCTGCACCAGATGTTGGCAAATTTTAAGCAAAATTTTATGTGTGTGAGATATCAATTATTTGAGCATTCTGATGGGATATCTTTCTTAAAAATAGGTACAAATATTGATCACTTCCAGTCAGATGGCCAAGTAACTGTTTTCCAAATATCTTAGCATAGATGAGCAGGGCCTCCAGTAATTCTTAAGCTATCTAAAGCATTTCAATGTGTATTCCCCCAATTCCTGGAGCTTGTTTTTGGCTAATGTATTCAATACAACTTGACTGTCTTCCTTCAGCCCCATTAGCTACCTTGTTTATATGCTACCCCCCTGAAATGATACTGTTTACTAGTCCTTGGCAGAGTACTTTGTGCATTCTTTTCATCTTCTCTTTATGCTTTCTGTATCATTCAATATTTTGCCAATAAAATCTTTCAAAATTGCAATTGAAGCTTGATTTGTGTATGTGAGAAAGAACTTTATGTCAAAGAATAATTGTGTATTAAGAAAGCAACCCAGCCCAGTCCAGTTCAAGTTCATAAGTCTGATACTAGCCCATACGTCTGATACCAATCTGTAGAGTTCTCTTCAGACTCACAAAACATATGCAGTGACACAGATCCCAGGCCAGTGGGTGGAAAGTCTTGTGGATCCAGTGGTGTTGTAGGCATTTCAGTGCTTTCAGGTCTCTCTACAAGGCTTCTTCAGCTCTCAGAACTCTGGTTGCATCAGGGTAGGTTCACATGGCTTCTCCTCAGGGATGTCTTGCAGAAAGTTACCAGAGAGAGACACACTCCTACCTCCAAGAAAGAAGACAAATTTCCAGAATCATCAAGAGAATGCCATGCCTACACAGAGGCCTCATTGGCTATATGCTCCACCTCTTTACTCTTAATCCCCAAATTGACAACAGATTATATAACTATCACATATGTAATATGCAACTTTATTTCTATCACTTAGTACATGTTTTTCAACTACTGTTTTCTTGCTCTTTTTTTCTCAATCACTAATAACTAACAATGCATCTTGATCAATTTTTGACTGCAGTTGTTGGTAGAATTCTCATTACTAGTTTTTGTGTTGGTACATTGTATTGGTACATTAATTTGAATAATAACTGTATTGATTGGATTTTTTCCTTTCTGACAATGAAAGGCCATACCATTCCTCTTGACTCTTCTTCCCTCAATAGTAAATTTGGGGATTTCCTTTTCAGAAGCGGGGAGACAATTTTCCTTTGTTGCCTGGTCTCAATCTGGAATCTTTGCTGAAACTTGTTCACTCTGGGTGGCCCTGCTAGCATTTGAAATACCAGTGACATAGTTTCCAGCATCACAGAAACACACAAGCCACCACAGTATGATAAATTGACAGACAAATGCTATCCAATTGGCCAGAGAACAAAAGATCCATTCTCCAGTGTTTAAGAGCTATCTATGAGATGGAGAGAAATCTGAGATCTCAAGATCTATAAGAGGGCACAAAAGAAAACACTGAATCTTTTCTTCAAAGGTATATATTTAAAGTTTTTCTTACATAATAACCTTGTCACCTTCAAAGTAATCTCCATTACACTTAATACATTTGCCAAATTTGCAATTCTGTTCTTGGAAACATATTTCATATCTCTTTGGATGGTTCACAGCACCCCCCTCTTTTTTTGACATCTTCTATGTTGTCAAATCACTGTCCATGTCTTACTGCATTCTCAGAAGTAGCATAGAGCAAGGTCAGGTGAATAAGTTTCATAGGCAAGACAGGAATGCTGTTTTTTTTTTGTCTAAAACTGGTGCACAGAGAAGGCTGTGTGAGCAGATGTATTGTGGTGGCAAAACCAGTCTCATATCTGCCATAATCATGTCTTTTTGTCATACACTCTTATGCTATCTTTGCAGGACCTATAAATAGAAAGCTTGATTAACAATCTACCTTGGTGAAACAAATACAAAATGCACTATGAGATGACACTTTTATCCTTTTGTGAAGTTGACGGATATCTAGAGTGATGTTTTTCATCAATGGACATTTCACCCTTTGTGAAACTCATACACTTGAGTTTTCCCCCATAGTGCTTTCCTTGTAAGCATGTTCTATATCATGACAGCTTTTTAAAAGGCATTTTTCCTTGGCAGACAACAAAATTTCACAGCTATGTGCTTTTCTCTTAAACCAGTCATCCCTCAAGCCTTCCTTTGAATTCTTTAATTCAGCTCCTTTATTTCATCATTTCATCTTTTTACAATAATTGATCTCTGTTCAAGAGCAAGTTACAGCATCTTTTCTGACATCCCATTTACTATTTTCTTTCCCATTTTCATGACCTTTTGCTTTTGTCATGAATAATGTTCTTGATATCATGCCCTAAAAGTTTGACCTTCATTTATTAGTTTCCTATGAATTATATCTTTTCTTGAGGTGGTCTCTATTCAGGAGGGTTCTACTCAAGATTTTTGTTGTTGTTGTTGCTGCTATTCTGGGCTGTTAGGATTTTTTTTTAGCTTCATCATGAGCTTGCATGTGAGCAATTGATTGCCAGTTCAATTGATTGCCTATTCTAATGTTGGCTAAGTTTTGGCTGCTGGTATCGATCTTCTTCATTATCTTGTCTCACAGATGCAATCAATTTAATTCCTTTCTATTACATCTGCTCAAGTTTCCAAGAAGAGTCATCATATATGTTGTTGGAAAAACTTGAATGAAGAGTTCATTGATCTTGCAAAATTCTATTGTGTAATCTTGTGCATCATTTCTATCACCAAGGCCATCTTTTCCAAATTTTGATCCTCTCCCTATCTCCCAAATCTGTTACATTCTAATTGCCAATAGTTATCAATGCACCTTGATTACATGATTGGTAAATTTCAGACAGGAAACCTAGTAAATTATTAAATTTCTTTACCACTCATTTTTGTCTTCAGTACATAAAATTTAAAAATAGTTAGATTACCTGATTTTCCTTGAGGGCATTTAAATATTATCATATCAAGACTGCACTGTTCTTTAAGAGAGATATTGAAATATTTATTTTGATATTGAATCTGACCCAACCTTATGATTTTGCCTTTATCCTCACAGTGAACCTCAAGATCATCTGATTCAAAATGAAGAATTCCAGGCCATTTCAGCTCACAAGTGCCTACCATATTTATATTTATGCATACCCTTTCCTTCTTAATAGTTTTTCATTTTCCTGGACTCATGCTTTATACCTGAGACATTTCAATTATTAATGGAGCAATTTCCTCTTGAAGCTGTTTCTTCTCCATTTAAGTCACACCCCCTCAGAAAATGAAGATACTTAAAGCACTGCTCCATTGGCAGCATTTGGGTTGCTTATACCTGAAGAGGTTGTTCTCTTCTACTTGTATTTTAAGTGACTTCCAAACTCATGGAGTCATCTTTTGGGATTCAATCTGACAAAATTCTATTGCTGGAAGGTTTTCATTGTCCAGTCTTTCAAAACTTGACAGTCTTTTTCCTTTCCCTCTTGTCTGGATGCTCTGCTGGAACCTGTGTATCCTGGGTGACTCTGCTGGTGTGTTTCAACTGCTAATCTTGCAACAGGCAGCCCACCACACAGTATGCGCATCACAGAATGGTCCTCCAATTCTGATACTATATTCCTATTCCAACAGTTCTGATTTTCAGAATATTTGCTCGGCAGAGTGTATAGGTCATAATCATAGCACACAACATTTCTACTTTTAAACCATTCAGTATTTCCTTGTTCTGTTTGAATGACAGTCTCTTTTACAATGTACAGATTCTGCATGAGTACAAGAAGAGTTCTGGAATTCCCATTCTTCTGAATGGTATTTATAGTTTGACATGACCCATAGAGCTGAATGTCTTTGCATAGTCAATAAAGCATAGGAAAATATCTATCTGTTATTTTCTTTTCCCAACCAAGAACCACTTGACATCAACAATGCTATCACTTATTCTAAATCTTCTTTCAATCCAACTAGAATTTCTGAAAATTCCCTGTGGATTTGCTGCTATAAACATTTACATTTTTTTCTTCCGCAAAAATCTTACTTATAGGCAATGCTGCTCCCAGAAAGATCTACAATCTGGAAATCCTAGGGAATAGCGCTCTGCCTTCTACGGCCTCTCCGAGTTAGAATAAACTCCATGGCAAGGGGTTTACTGTTTTTGCTTTCCATCAGTTGTTTTGTTAGCTTTCAATTCCTTTCTGTGGAAAAGTGAGTGCTCCCATTGTTGCCTCTAATAATCGAAATAGTTCAATTGGTATCTTCTCTCAATTCCTGGATTTTTCCCTCCCCACCTCACCTCTGGTACCTTCAGTGAATCTTGGACTTCTTCTATCAACACCCTTGATTCTTGATTGTATGTTACTATTTGAAATGTAAGAACATCTCCTAATTCCATTTGGTATAATGAGTCCATGTATCCCTTCCATCTTCTTCTTCTTTTTTTTGGGGGGGGGGGGCATCACTGCTGTCCAGTGGTGGGAGTAGGAGGCCCAGCCCCACTGCTGGAATTGAACCTCCATCCCAGTGGGCCGCAGTCCTGCACACAACCACTACACCACCGGGGTTCAGCCTCCTTCCATCTTCTTTTATAGTTTCCTTTGCTTGATTTAGAATTTTCTCATAGAATTCTTTAATACTAATTTCCCAAGCTTAAAATTTTTCATCCACCAAGACTTCTAAATAATATCAAACTCACTGTCATTGATTAGACTTTGACTCACAGTAACTCTGCAAGACAGTAGAACTGGCCACATAGTTTTCCCAAGCTCTCTATAGTTTCAGGAAGAGAAAGCCCTCTATACCACCAGGGTCCTTTCATGGAAGAGTAGAAATGAAACAGTGAAAAACAACAGCAGGGAGGAAATGATGAACATTTCAAGCATTTTTTATTCTTACCCTTTGGAAACCTCATTACTAATTTCACCAATGAGGTGGAATATATCTACATAACATAATTTCTCTTCTACATTTAGAAGTCAATATTATTTTCAGTCTCTGTTTAGTCAACTCCAACTCATGACAATCCAATGTCTGTTGAATGGAACTGCTGCATATGATTTTCAAGGTTTGAACCTTGGAAGCAGGTGGCCAGGCCTGTGTCTCTGTGCAATTTTGAACCAATAGCCTTTCTGCTAGCCATACAAATTAAGAAGGAACCAAGGGGGATAGAGTGAAACAATAGATAGTGAAAATCAGTGAAAAGTCTGATACACTAATTAAAAAAATGAAACAATAAGATTGTATAATAAAATATTGGAGATGTGAGCATTTATCCATCAGGCAAGGAAACTCATACTGAGAATCAATTTTCTTTCTTTTTAAAAACATTTTATTGTAGACTCTGATAGCTCTTTTTTTTTTTTTTTGGCATCATTGCTCTCCGGTGGTGGGAGTAGGAGGCCCAGCCCCACTGCTGTAATTGAACCTCCGTCCCAGTGGGCCGCAGTCCTGTGCACAACCACTACGCCACCGGGGCTCAGCCCTCTCATAGCTCTTACAGCATCCCAGGCATCTCTTTTGTCCAGCACATTGTTTATATAGTGCTATCCTCTATTTCAAAACACTTTATTTCTACTTGAGCCTTGGTATCAGCTCCTGATTTTTCCCTCCCCCATCTCTCTCTTGTGAACCCTTGATATGTTATAAATTAATATTATTTTCATGTCACAACAACTGCTATCTCCATTCACTCACATTTCTGATGTTTGTCCCCCTGGGTTGGAGGATGGATGGTTATACCCTGATCATTGTGATAGAATCCCCCATCTTTCCCACTCCTCCCCCTATACTCTGAGAGGTTGAGACGGAGCTGCATGAAGGAAACAGAACTCAGTTAAGGATGAAAAGCAAATATATACGCTTCATTGGAAGTAGTGAAGAACTTTTGGGAAGGGGAAGGGGAAGGACAGGAGAGAGAGAGAGAGAGAGAGAGAGAGAGAGAGAGAGAGAGAGAAGAAGCCTCTTGAGCTCCTGAGCTGTCCTGAGCCCCTGAAAGTTAGGCCAGGGAAGCTGCACCCGATAATAGGGCAGTGGGATATACATAGGGTTTGAGCTACAGGCATGTGGGCTGATGAAAAAAAGGGGAAGCTTCTTGTGCTGCGTTTGCAAGTTTCAGGTTGGGAGATGACCTGTGAGCAAATCATCTTGTTTTGCAAACTTGTTTCCCTGAATGTTAGAGGGGAGCTCTATGTCTTGCCCTGGTAGACTGTGCTCTGTGAGATGCCAGAGGCAAGGGTTGCAAAGTTCAGCACATCTCCTTCTTGTGAGGTTGGTACAAAAGAGGTGCAAGGGGCTGCCTGGTCCAGGGGGCTTCCCAGTCCAGAGAGGCTGTCTCGACCGACCCTGGCCAATACCCTCATAGTATCACAATTTTCTTTTAAAGAAATCATATTAGAGTTATTTGGCTACAAAATTTCACATCTGTCTTACAGAAATTACAATTCAAAAACAACAGGATTTACTAAATAATTTCAAGATAAACACTGTACCAAACTAATGGAAAAACATCTGTGCTGTTTATTACAGCAGTTTATCATGATGGTTTATGTATCAATATGCATTCCTACTTACATTTATTACTGGAAAATTCTACTTATAAGTTCTGTGGTCAAGACAGGAAACACATTTTGATTATTTTGATATGAAATTGATAGTCCAAATATTTAACCCACAGAAAGCCCAGGGTGTTGGAAGATAGCAAAAAATATGCTTACTTTGGTAGACTTTTACAAGTAGTTGTGGTTGAATATGTGAATCTCTTACTCACTTACCAAAATTGAGATAAAAGAATTTCAATAAAACTAGTAAAGTGGATGAGAATTTTCTCCCAATATTGAATGCGTAATAGACACCATCCATTTTAGAAAACACGAGCCCCAACTTAGAATGTTGAAAATATTCTTCAGATAGCAAATGTCCTCCAGGTCCTGGCAAAATTTTATGCACTTAGAAATGTATTGTTACTGTAAGGGAAATAATAATCAGTTGGGAGTTCTTGATGTCTGTTTGCAACTATTAAAAGTAAGCACAGGGAGTCAAACAAACTAACAAAGTCATCACACCTGACTCGAGAATCCCCCTCAAGAAGAACACTATGCTAGCTTGATTAGGAGGGATAGACAGCGCATTGGTAGGTGGTGGTTCTGGTTGTCATTGAACAGACTTCAACACATGGAGATCTTGTGTATATCAGAAACGTTCTGCTTAAACCACATCTTCAAAAGTCTCAGTATGTTTGAGTCCATTGTTTCATTTCATCCCATTTCAGGATTTTCTGACTCCCTACATCAGCAACCATAAAATACCTTTCTAAGGAATCTAATGACATTTCCAAGGAAGTGAGTTGAGGTCTCACTAAAGTCTCACTTCACGCGTTCAATGTGTCAAGTCTCCTCTAACTTTCACGGGTGCATGGGCACATGGAATACTTATTTTGCTACTCCTGCTGAAACAACCAACAAATATCCATACAAAATAGGGATTTAGTAGCTGTAGCAAAATAGTGGTTAATTTGTGAGCAAGGATGGTGATGTCTGGGGTGTAGAGTGAGTCTGACCTTGGGTGTGGACAAGCCATCAGGGCATGGTAATGGCACACGGGGTCAAACCTTGGGCTGCTCAAACTTTTTAGCCACTCTGCCCAAGAAAGAGAAGGCTCTCTGCTCCTATAAAGAGTTCCAGCCTCTGAAAATGGATGGAGGAGTTATACTCCGTCCAATAGCGTAGCTATGAGTTAAAATCAAGTCAACATCCCTGCGTTTGATTTGGGGTTGGTTGGTAATGTTTGGAGTTCTGGGTGGTGCCAACATTTACTGCTGCCTGGTTGGTAACTGAAAAATTGAAATTTCAAACTTATCCAGTGGTACCTTGCAAGAGAGGCTTGATATTCTATGAGGGAAAAGAAAACCAGTCATTGAAAACAAAATGGAGTTTAGTTGTAGTTTGACTCATTTGAAAGCCCAATGAGTGGAAATCAACTCTACAGCAACTGATCCTAATGGTAGTGTTTTCTATTTTCTATTTTGACATTAATGTTGGTTGCGCAGGCAGGATCATTACATTAAAATCTGTCCAACTCTACACTTAAGATGTATCCATTTTTAAACATGCATGTATGACACAATTCAACAAACAAAGTGTGGAAAATATAGTTCTGAGGTTTGCTTAATAAGTATTTTTCACATTATTATTATTCTTTTACATTTTAGAAGCAGGATAAAAAATGCTCTATGTCTATTAGAGAAAAGGATTCTTTTACATACTTTTTTCTGCCTTGCTATTTTAGAGACGCTTCTGAGAAATTATGGTTATTTATATTTTAGTGAATCATTAATCACATAAATGAGTACTATTTTAGTTCCATCGTGTCAAAATAAATCAAATCTCCTATTCGAGTAAGTCAGGGAGACCTCTCCAGGGGAACATGAACTATTACTATTGGCCTTCACTAATTAATGCATTTCCCAAGATACCTCCCTTAAACCCAAAGGCCAAATTACTCACCCTGGATTCTCCTCTAGGTCCCACTTGTATAATTGGATTGTAATTAAAGGTTCACTATTTTTCATCCATTTTAAAATACATGCTGGATATAATACTATGAAATCATAGCCAAATACTGTTAGCCTCATGAATGCAACCAGTTTAAGTGTCAAGGAGTCCTGTCTAGGAGGAATTTACTCAGATTTCTTGGATTTCAATTACAAAATAGAGAAAACAATGTAGTAAATTCGGAATTCAATAGAAAATTGTCACCCAATAAATTAAGAACATACTTTTTTTCCAACTTACTCATTCCATATGGCCACCACAGAGCCTCCAGCTCTGAAATGTTATGTGCACATTAAAGACACTTCATTCCTCAAATTACTAAGAATAATATCTTTTTCTCACAGCAGTGTACATGAACCCAAAGAGACTTTCAAAATAGAGCTTCCTTTGAAAAACAGTGGATTAACAAAGAAGTAAAAGTACTCATTGCTCCCTAAACTGGTGGAAAAACAATGTTAGAAATCATATGAAATGTGTAGCTTCTAATGTTATTGTATTCTTATTTAAAATAGTATATATGCAGATTATTGTAATTAGAGCTGCCATTAGAATCTGTGTGATATCATTTTGGAAGTAGGAAGCCCTGTCTTTCTCCCTAGGATCGAATGGTGGTTTTGAACTGCTGGCCTTGCAGTTAGCAGTCCAACAGGAAATCACCACACCACCAGGGCTCTGCGTGTTTAGTAGATCCATATTTTTTATGCAGATGGTTATTTCATTTTTAATAATTCACAGTTTTTAGTACATCAGAATTAAACCAGCACGCAACCCAATGGGTGCAATTACTGTAAACAATATATGCCTCATTAAATTAAAGAGCTTTACTTTTTTCTGAGAATTTAGAGCCTTGCACTTAAAGAACTCTGGTAGCTTAGTGATTAAGTGTCCAGGCTGCTAACGAAAGGGTCAGTGATTTGAATTCTCCAGAAGCTCTGAGGGAGAACATTGTGACAGATTGCTTCTGGGGAAGGGGACAGTTCTGAAAACCCTCTGGGGCACTTCTAGTTGGTCCTGAGCTGCTGTTCGGTGGCATTGAGTCTGTTTCATCTTTTTGGATCTCCATAAGTTGAATCCATACAAAGGTAAGGTTTAGTGGAGACTTTGCTTTCCTTCTCATCTTTTTCTTAAAAAAAACTTATTGAGTTTGCTTTTCCTGTTGTTGGCAAAATTAACAGGCCGTTCATTGAAAGTAGTTTTTATTTTTGATGTTGTGGCTACATTGATTACTATGTTGTATTGCATTTTTGATAGACTTTGTCATTAATGACTTGTTGTTGCTAGAGGTATTTTTAGAGGGGGAGAAACAACTTAAGAAAATAATTTTCTGCACATTAGAACTTGAACGTCTTCAAATTTGGGGGGTTAACTGCAGATAGATGGATCTGTAACTTCTGCCAAAGTCTGTCTATTTATGCACCTATGTATCTACCTGCATACCTGCATACCTACCTACTACCTATCTACACACATTAAGAAAAACACCATATAGATTGTATGTGGCTAGTTATTTCTAAATTGCTTTCACCAGATCCACAGATGTGACTGAAATGATGACAATTTCCCCACACTAAGATCTTGAGATGCAGATGAGAACTAATGAAAATGAAATTTTCGGGCTGAGCCCCAGTGGCATAAGTGGTTGAGTGCGAAACTGCGGCCCGCAGGCTTAGTGGTTCAAATCCAGTGACGCCTCTCAGGAGCAGCACTGGGTGGCACCCATGACCACCAGAGGCAGTGATGCCCACACCCACAAAAAAAAAAAAAGAAAATGAAATTTTCATTCAATGATGTTTCTGAGTGACATTATAACTTATGAAAAGCAACCTATATGATAATAAAGGAGCCCTGGCAGTGAAGTGGGTTAAACATGGTGTCTACAAGGTCAGTGGTTCAAACCCGATAGCTGCTTCGTGAGAGGAAAAGGTGAGACTATATATGCCCATAAATGTTTGCCTCCTAATCCCTAGAGAGTACTTCTATGGTGTTGCTATGAATTTTGATTAACTCAATGACAGTGGGTTTTTTATATAATAGTAATAGTTTTTAGAAACAGCTTATAAATAGAAACTTTGAAGATAGATAAACAAGGTAACATTTGGTAAGTGGCTAATACTAATATGCTCATATTTTCAAATTTCATTTAACAAAGAAAGACACATACAACATGATTAGAGGATGGCATTTTCACTCAGGGTATCTGCAGTCCAGTGAGGGCTCATTTATTCTTTTACTGGCAATGTGTGCTATATACTGATGCAATAATAATTTATAATGATGGAAATTCATGTTTGTTTTTAAGGTGGCATACATCTTGACTGCAAAGACATGAGCGTGACAATATAAGAAGTGCTATAAAGACAAAGAACATAAGTCTGCCTAAAAGTGAAGAGTCCAATCTAAATTTTTGGCAGAGATTGCATGAGTATTCCTGGGAAGATGTAACATTTGATATGAGTTTTAAAAATACATCCCCAAAGGAGTTCAGGAGGTAGACGAGGAGGTGGAGACATTTTGGTCAGAGGAAAAAAACACATAAAACATAGTAAATTCATGAAGACATATATTCATAGAACCACAAAAGGGTCAGGAAATGCATATGCTATTCTTCAAATCTTTAATTTTTCTCTGAGAAGCATAGAGCCAACTGAAGTCTTTAAGCAAAAGAAGGATATACTCAGGTGTGCATTTTTGGATATTAATGTTGATCAGATGTAGACCAATGCTAAATATGCAATTAGGAATCAACGAAATAGTCCAGTGTTAAAGAAGTAAAAGAAAAAAAAAGAGAGGATTATGTCCTGGATGAGGATAATAACAGGAGAAGAATTTGATTTAGAAAGACTACGGGCACAGAATCAATGGAACTTCATAATCAATTGAATGGTCTTGTAAGGAAGAAGCAAAAGTTATAAAAGCTCCTTGTAAGTCTTGTGTGAGTGATTGCACAGAGGTGCTATTAAGTAAGGCAAGGGGATATAAGAAAAGAAACACATTTTGACAGGAGAAAAGCATTTTGTTAAGTTTTAGGTTCCAATAATAGATATTCTGCAGATGATGCTGCAACATTCATACTAAACTAATATAGTACCTACATTTCTGTTTCTCCTGCCATTGGCAACTTAAAAAAAAAAGCAAAGCAAAGCAAAACAAACAAAACAAAAACCCTGTTTCAATCCATGCTTTTAAAAAGGTTATAATAGACCCAAGAGAAGATTGAGAAATCCCCTATGTAAGAACAAAGTTAATGGGATAAGCTTGTAAACATATGAACATCTAGAAAAGTCATTTTCGAAAGTTCCTCTCTATGAATTGTAATTCCTCAAAGACCATTTTATGTGAACTTTTCATCTTTCCTATTGCTTCCCTCCCTCCTCCTTGTTCATCTCTAACTGTTCCTAGTCTCTGGCTTCTGCACTTCAAACTGGATACAGTACTCTAATAAGTGCCTGACTGATCCCCAGAGGGGCAATTATTTCACAACTCTCCCATGTATTGTACTTATTAGATCATTCCTCTAGTTTGCTAGGTTTTAAATAGAATCGCAATGCACTGTTGATTCATGTACACTTAATGATTCAGAATGACACTTCCTAGTCTTTGTGACAAACCAGTTTATTCTCATCCAGAACCATGTCATGTGTTTGTTTCCTTCTCTTCATGGCCTGTTTCAAGTATTTGTTATTTTAATTTCTCAAAATTATTTTGGGCTTCTCATCTCTCTTTCTAACCATATAGGGATTCTGTATGATTTTTTTGTGTTGGTACATCCCAAAATGTTAGGAGCATGATCTGTATACCACATCACTGATAAACGGATGGAGTTATGCTTGCTGGTGACTAGAGATGGATTTTAAAAGTTGAAAGGTCATTTTCCGGAGGCCCCTTGGGATCTGACTTGGCTCAATGTTCTCTTGTAACACACAAATGAGGAAAAGGGATCAGATGTAATAAAACTCTGCACAAAAAAGGCAACACCCTCAAAATATTTATCATACAAAATGTTTAAACATGTTGGTTTTCCTTTTATACTCTTGGAATAAGTAAGCAAATATAATTTAACCTGCATCAAGAAAAGATTGATGTTCTTAGAAGTAGAAATATAAAGTACCTTGAATAACTTAATTTATGGATGACCAAAATAAAATGTATTTTAATCAGTCAATAAATTTATATCATGTCAAAAGAGGCTATGCTTTCAATTCTATGGATAAACCAACAATCTGTTAAGTTACCACATTGCCAAAGTAAGAGACACTGGATGATTTTGTAAGAGGTGCATGGTTTTTTAAAAACTAAACATATTTTTATGCTTTATATAAACATCATTTAACTAAATTAAAAATAAACATATTTTAAATATTTCTAGATAGCCTTCATAGTACCACTCTATATAGGTATGCATTTTTCCTACTAATTTTATATATATAGCCATTTCCATGATTCAGGCTTTTAATTTGGGTGTTTTTTTTGACATTTTATTGATTTTCAATTTCCCTCCAGCTAGACTATCTGAAACTTCCAATGAATACTATTCAAATGGACACGTTATTATGGTGAATATGGTGAATGAAATAAAAAATACACTTCCATAAGCATACATAAGAGAAACAAATTATTCAATGATGTCTCTTTGATAAACACATTGTAATCAAATCCTATCTTTTACTTCAAAAATTGTCTGCAAGGCAAGATAAAGATAACTCACCAAATACCTATGGAGAAATTGTCGAGCTAAGTGTGCTGGAAATGATAATGAAGAGGCATAGTTATCAAAAACCCCAACCAAACTCCAAGTCCTCAAGTCAGTGCAGATGCCCAGGGACTCCAGGGGGTAGAAATGCCCTCAGTGGGTTTCTGAGACCATCATACTTTACTAGAGTAGAAAGTCTGGACTTTCTCCCATGGAGCCAGAGCCGCTGGTGGTTTCTGACTGCTGACCTGTCAGAGTGCAGCCCAACACATAACCTCTAGACATTGAAGTAATATGACTGTCATAGTAAATAAACATACAAAGTGCTACATGAACAACTTGGGAAGCGTACATTCTGTTTGTTTTTTACTCATGTCCCCAAGATAAAACATACCCCTCTCGAATATGGTGAGTTTGTTCATTTATTTGCTTCTTTGGGGGAGTACATGGTAATTCTTTATGTGTTCCTTTAAGATGGAAGATTGTTGTTTCCCTCCTTCTGTTAAGATTTATTTATGGGTCAACGTGGCCAAAGATGGTAGGCAGGTCTGTTGTGACGATATGGCCAATGAACGCGTGATCAATTGAAGGGCGGAGATAGAAAAGGCTTGGCGAACTGCTTTTTGATCTTTGTTTTTTGCATTGTTCGTCCTGTGTCTCGACCTCCAAGCAACACTACCCTTGGAACGCCTAATCGTGGACTGTGGAGCTGTGAGTGGAGGTTCCTTCAAGCCCTGCTTCTCCACGCTCCTGAAATAGACATCTCTTGAGTTGGGGACTGTTGGACTCTGTCATCTGGCTGACTGTTGGTGACCTGCTTTGCTGTTTGCTGCTTGTAGCTGGATAGCCTGAATTGATCTACAGAGGACTGACTACTCGACGGCCCTCAAGACTCCAAGGACTGCCAGTCTTCTAGTGTCTCACGCAAGTGAGTTGCACCAAGCCATTGTACTGCTTTATAGATATATAAAGAGAATTACCAGTGTCCTGGCTTTATTTCTCTAAAAGAACCCTCTCTGACACAAATGTATTGTCAGACTATGAGTACTCAGAATATAAGCAGAAAAAATGGTGAACATGGTTTCTGCCTACATGGAGTTTACCATAATGAAGGGTACTAAGCCAATTAAACAAACAAGATATGATTTGAGAAGAGCTCAAACTTAAATGGAAAATCTTCCGATTTCCCTTCAAAGGGTTGGGGCTATAAGGACAAGTCCAAAGTGTGGTACCAAAGTATGCAAACTTTTATTTACACAAAATCAAAATAGGACAGTGTTGTTTCTCAACAGATTCTCCATCGAGTCTATACACTTCTGAAGACTACGTGTCCATCTCTCTAACTCTTCGGAATCGACTCCATGGCAGTGGGTTGGTTTTGTTGGTTTCTTTCTTTGAAATTTCACCCTTCCCCTCAGAATAGCACATCAAAATGGCAGTGTCTGACACCTTCAAGGGATTCAAACCAAGTTTCTTTTAAATGTTGGTTTGGGTTTGGGGAACACAAAGAAGTCAGAAGGGACAAGAACAGGGCTCTGGCGTGCTTGGGGTGGCATTTCCCAATGAACTAGGTAAAATGTGGTGATAGCAAAAAAAAAATATTCATTGGTGCAATATTCCTGGCCTTTCTTTCAAAAATGCTGTTATCTATTTTCTTAAGACTTTTTCATAATAAGACCTGGTGCTCATTTTATGTCTTTCAAAACACCTATTGTGGCAGTCATGTGCTTATGTTAATTTTATGATTGAAATGTAGGGGTGGAGTCTAGCCTGTGAGTCTGGAGATAGTCATTGAGTAGCCGATGAGGCCTCTATGTGGGCATGGCTTTCACCTGAGACTCCTGGACTCCTGGGAAAACTCGCGATATTTCCCTCGTGAAGATGACAAGTTAGTCTCCGAGTTAGTCTCTGAGACGATTAATCACAGACAACACAGCATGGCGGCATCCAGGAGGCTGGAGTAGCCGGTGGAGAGACCACATAGCTTTGCCCTGATGGAGCCGGACCTCTGAGGCTGGGGCAGCCACATGGAGGCCTCTGCCAGCGATGAGTTGCTTCTGCCACCACAGGATGCTGTTGATGGACCTTGAGTCCTGGAAGTGAGGAGCCATGGGGAGACCCTGTCAGTGCTGGGACTCTGTAGTCACTGACCTGTGACTTCGTGAGACGGAAGGAGACTTTATGGACTGATTTTGGTCACATGGGTTAATATCGGACTTGTGACTTTGAGCTGGACTGGGCTGGGATGTTTTCTCAATGTCCTGTTCCTCTTGAATATAAACCCATTCCTTATATCCATATGCTTGTCTTTAAAATTTGTTCCTCTGGTCTACCTGAACTAACACACCTATCATGATTTTTCCTTTGAAATCTCAGAAAATAGAGCTGCTCTCTTCCTTGAGTTTAGCTGGAAAATCCCCTGAGAAGTCATTATTTTACTGGATCTTGTTCTCTGGATTATATTGATAAATTCAAGACTCCTTCTTGGTTTTAATTGTCACATAAAATCATCTTCATTAGCTAAGATTTTGCTTAAAAGATTAATAGGAAGATAAGATCTTTGAGCTAGCTTATCTTTGTACAGATGTTTGGCACTCATTAAATTGAAAACTTGCTGAGTTCAAGATATTTGCTGAAATTTGAAAATGGCAGACTCTGTGAGACCCCAAATTTATTAGCTATTGCTTCAAGGGCAAGTCTGTGTTCTTCTTTCTCCAAGATCTTGTGGTGAGCCACAATTTCTTCTCCAGCTACTGTCAAGAATAACTGTCTTGGCTCATCTTTCAGGTGTCTTGATCTTCTTTAAGATTGTCGATCCATCTAAAAAGTATTGTTTTATATGAGGCAGCATTCCCATAAATTTGTTTCAACACCACAATAATATGGAAAGATGGTCACTTAGGTATGGTTAAGAATATGATCATTTATCTGACCCTAAGATTTTTTTCCCCTGCTTTTTCTGGCAGGAAAATTTGCCTTGATTTTTTGAAGACCCCTATGGTAAGCGACTTATCTCCAGCCATCCATGGGTGCTTTTTGGGAATGACCTGGTGTGAATTTGAACTTAAACCTTAGTACTCCGCATTGTCATTGAATCAGTGCTAACTCCTAGGGACCTCCTGTGGGTTTCTGAAACTAACATGTATGGGAATAGGAAGTCCATTCTTTCTCCCGCAAACCTGCTGATGGTTTTAAACTGTTGACCATCAGGATGTCAGCCCAACACCTCCAGGGCTCCCCTAGAAACTTAGTAACAATGTTTTTTCGTTTATTCTCTTTTAGAGATAAAGTTTTGGGTATTTTGTTTAAGATTTCTTTAAAAATCACACACATATCATACACACATAGCTTACAAATTAATTTGATAACTAGTATACTAGACCATTTAATTTTTGTATAAACACACGTGCATGACTGATAAAATCAAATTTAAATAATAAAGAACCCTCAAAATATTTTCCACTGTTGGTGGAAATCCCAATGTGTCTATTTAGTTGCAATCTTGAATGTATTTGCAAATGCCTTCCTCTGAGATTTACTTCCTTCTCAGTCTCATTCAAATTCCAGCTACTCAAAGAGAGCAAAACCGGTTAAAATTGATGTTATATGGTTTCCTCACAGTGGTAATGGATTGGCAACTGTGCCTGGACAGGGGTCTCCGCAATGTGAGTGTAGAAGTAACCTTGCTTGGCATTGCCCTAAGATTTGCCTTGGTAAGATCTCTTTGGTATGAAAGAGAAAGCAATGCCAGTTTCTTATGTTCTTTCTGAAACCAATACTGATTTCAAAACTAATCCTCACCCTGTGCTAGTTTTCAAGCCTTGAGTTATGGGAAGACAGAATCAATTATTTCCAATAAGAAACCACATGCCAGAAATATCAAGTAATTGCTTTGCTGAAGTGCCTGTGGTTTCTTTTGCTTCACACAAAGTCAGCTGTTATTGAACCAGGGCTGGCTCCTGGGAAACTCTGTAGAGTTCAAACTCTGCCAGAGTTGAACTGGGTGCTCTGTTGAGTTTGAAGGGCTGATGTTTCACAAGGAGGTTTCCACAAGCCTCTGGGAAGATTGCAAACTCCAACCTTGGGGTATCAACCTGAGCGCATTAATTGTTTGCAACACCCAGGGATTTCCCAACACAGAAGTAAAGAACACACAGACAAACAAAACCCCTAAAGTCTTCAACAAAAAAAAAATCCCTTTGGAATCTAGTTGAGTTCATTCCAATCAATAATGATGCTCTCCCTACTTTGGAAGAATATAGCCTCATATTTCTTCTGTGGGTTTGAACCACTGCCTTGATGTTTAGCAGCCCAAAGCATAACCCATGGGGCCAGCAGTACTTCTTCTTTCATAGAAGGAGGATGCGGTACTTAAATTCAAATTCTACTTACATAATACACCCTGGTGGTGTAGTGGGTTTAGCTGGGCTGCAAACCACAGGACAGCAGTTTCAAACCACCTGCTTCTTCCCAGGGGAAAGATGAAGCTTTCTGTTTCCATAAAGATCTCCAGCCTCAGATAGCCACAGGGACCGTTCTGTGCCTCGTACTGTCACCAGGACTTAGCATTGACTTGATGGCAAGGGGTTTGGCGGAGAGGCCATGCCTGATAAAAAGATTCCAAGCAATCACACTATGAGATTATTTATGTCACTGTGCTATTTCTAGAGTAAAATCAGACTTACTATCCCCCTATCTCATGTGGCACAGTGGTAGCATAGTGCCCGATTGCTAACAGAATATTTGTCAGTTCGAACTCATAACCTGGCAATTTTTTCCTATGAATCCTTATGGAAGCCGATTACAATTTTCTTCTTTTTTCAGTACTCTTTTTTTCTTTTTTGCATCATTTCCCTGGTGGGAGTAGGAAGCCCAGCCTTGCTCCTGGAGAAAGCTGCTGCTGGATTTGAACTGCCAAGCCCGTGGGCCGCAGTCCCACACTCAACTACTATGCCACCGGGGCTTAGCCTACAATTTTCTTTTTTCCTGCAAAGTGGCTGGTGGGTTCACACCATTGACCATTCATTAAGGAGCTGAATGCTTTAACTGCTGAGTCAGCAGGACTTTCTGAAAGGCTTGCTGCTTTGGACATCCTACGAAGCAGTTCGACTCTGTTCTTAGTGTCTCTGTAACTTGGAATTGACCCAAAAGCAACTGAAAGGAGTTCTCAGGTAAATCGGGAAGGTCCTTAATTGCTAAATTTACTGTCATTTAAAAGAGTTAAATTTTTTTTTTAATTTAAAGTAATTATTTCTCCCCTAACTAAAAGCTAGTAGTCTTGCTCTCAAGGATGAAATGATTACATTTCCTTTGCAGATCTTTGAATTTGTCCATTTATCTTGAAGCCATGGATGTTCTGTATGGGTCCTGACTCAGTTCTTGGGAACTGTTTGTAGACCTGTGAGCCAGGAAGAGATCTGGCCGGGAGTGGCATTGTGTTGTGAATCACTGTCTAAACTCATAACACTTCCAAGGACAGGAAGGCTGGATAGCTCCAAAATGCCTTGCAATCTTTAATTGGTTAATCACATCTTCTTCCTTGGGGGCTCTGAGAAACTGAAGACTTTGTTTTTCTTTTGTAGTTTTTAGTATTCAGTATAGCCACTATTTATTTCAAGCTCCTGATCGTGGTTTTATTTGGATGTGATGTTTTTGGATGCATTTGTAGTTCTTTTCCTTTTTCCTCATTTCGCTAGGCTGCCCAAGGGCCTTGGGACATGGCTGCCTGTAAATTAATATAAAAACGAACTGCACTTGTATTCTTTGAGGTCTGCCAGAATGCCATTTGGATTCCACTCTTGGAATATGAATCTCCCCAATACTCACCACAGTGGAATTCAGGTGCAAAGTAAACACAGAAATCCTAGTACCATCATCCAGTTAGCTGGGGTGTGGAGGGGGGATGCAGGACACATTTAGGCCTATTATTATTGCAAACAGATTGTCCACTGTATTCTATTTGATATGGTAGTGATTGAGGAAAAATATTTTAAATAATCAAATAACTGGCATATCTGCTGTTGGGCTACTTCAGGGTCGCGAAACCACAGTCTAAGCAGAAAGGAGATTTTTGATGTGCCTAAAATAGATGCCAAGAGAGAAGAGGCAGTGTTCTATTTGCAACCTCACCCAGATCTTCCTCCTGTTGGGTCTCCCCTAGTGACTGATGTGACTACGCAGAACCACAAACAATGCGTATCTCCCACTTTGAAACTGCAGTGATACCTTGATAGATAATTGGATGGTGTCGGGATGCCCAGATGGTCTGGAGATCCATCAGAGGGGTCTGGCCCTTAGTCAGCCTCCTCACAGGGCTCTTGCTCTAGTAGGTACCTGGCTATAGAGCATTTCCACATCTGCTGGGCTCTCACACAGGATTCCATCCATGTATAGCATGCTAATGGTGCGTCCTGTATCTGGGCCGGGATGTTAAATGGGCGTGTTAGCTCAGGAAGGCCTTGTTCCAACTGGCAAGTGTTGGTTGAATTGCCAAATCCAAAATTTCATCTAAACTTGGACTAACATATCTGAAACACATTTATGTTGGTGCGAGATGACTGGAGTCACAACACACTAAGAGATTGTTTCATGATGGATTATTGGAGGTTTCTTTTTTAATGCTTTCTATGACACAAAGGCCAGAGTTCACATAACCCCTCTTTAGGGCCACCCGTCAAGTGCATTTACTCTCACTGAAAAGCCTATGTTCAAAAAATAAAAACAAATGAGTGTCAGAGGGGAAGTCATCATTTTTGGATTACGTGTGAGGCTCACTCTGGTCCAATGAGCCTAGAGATGGCCAAGTGCCCTGCACCTCGACTGAAACGCTGTTTTATTGAAACCAAGTACAAGGCACCAGGACGAACTGACCCAATTCAGCAAAGAGGGACTTGATTTCCATTTCAGCAGAGGAGACTTCTCTAGAGGATTAGTGGGTAAAAGAATGAAAGAGGTGGTAAATGTATGTGAATAAAGATACCAACAATGTTATGTATGGGTTTTCATGTAGAAATGTCACATTAAATAGTGGAAGAAGCTATTCAGCAGCATTACAGGATCTATCCCAAAGAGAGTTAAAACAATTTTTATAATAATTTTGAAAGGATGAAGAAAATGGAGTCCTCTCAGATATAGCAGTGTCTTCAATAATCAATACATGTACCACAAAAAATTTATATGCTCTTATTCCCTATTTTTTGATGTATAGCAACCTCTTATTTATTTATTTTTAGTTAATCTGACTTTTATTAGGAAGTGCCTCAAAAATCCATCTTTTGAAAGTCCTTCACATGACCTCATTTTAGATAACACATGTGTCTCTATTTCCTTATTATTTCTTCTGAAAGAGAAAGCACTGCATTTTCTCTATGTGTTCTCTATAATTTTTCTATCAATTGTTTTATTAGGGGCTCTTACAACTCTTACAACATTCCATACATCAATGTATCAAACAAGTTTGTATCATAATTTTTACAACCTTTTATTTCTACTTGAGCCATTGATATCAGCTCCTTATTTTTCACATCTCCCCCCATTCCACCCTCAAGCCCCTTTGATAAATTATAAATTTTTATTATTTTCATATCATACACTGATCTCTGTCTCCCTTCACCCAAGTTTCTGTTGTTCATCAATCGTTGGGGGGCGGAGATGGTTATATGTTGATCATTGTGATCAGTTCCATTTCTCCCAGAAACTTTTTTGAAGACCTGTTTAGGAATATGTGTGATGATCTCTATCTTCAAATATTGGGATACATATATATAATTTTCTAATTTAATTTTGAAAAATTTCAAATTGTTCAAGAATAATTTTCAAAGCAGATAATTATTATTTTGTGGTAATCTTTTATTTTTAGTAGGAAAACAAACATTCAGAGTAGAGATTTTTGATTACAACAAACAATAAATTCTTCAGTCATTTACAATGTCTTTACCAACATCATCTTAAATAGTCTCAAACATTGTAGGAAAACAAACATTCAGAGTAGAGATTTTTGATTACAACTAACAATAAATTCTTCAGTTATTTACAATGTCTTTACCAACATCATCTTAAATAGTCTCAAACATTGCATTCAATACATTTTTAGTGTAAAATAACAGAACAATAAAAATCCTTTCTTTGATGAAAAACAATTGTTAGTGGCACAAAATGCCATTTAATTTGATGGTGAAGATTTCAGTCTCCTCATTTTCTTTTGTTTGTTTTTGGCTACAAATCTAATTTTCCTCTGGCTTTGATTATTTATGTAAAGTTTGAACTAACTAATAAAATTCAGACTACTAGTCAGCCTAAATGTCTTCAAAAATATATAAGCCAAGATGATAAATATTTTCTACTTAATAATTAAATTTCTGAATAATTTTAACCCCAGAAACCAGATGCTCTCCAAAGTCTAATAAGTCTGTAGACCTCCAGTCTCAATCGCCAGCAAGATAGCTTTTGTCATTTCTATCACTGGGTCTTGCTGACTGAGAGAGTTTATTTCAGGTCTGGGCCAGTCTCTGTAGCTTAACCTGGGGGAGTGCAGACAAGATAAATAGAGTCTAGTATTAAGAAATCAATTCATTAATGCCTACAAGATCTTAGAGAGGCATTGTTAATTATTTGCTTATAAATTATTAGAGTCTTAAAATTTTCTACTTGCTCCTTGATCTACCTTCTGGGAACTTCAACATATTTTCACAGAGACTAGGTGAGTCACTTGTGGTGTCGCAAATCCTGTTGATTAAAAAGCTTGAGACCTAGGTTCTACGTCTGCATTTCTCACTAACAAACTTTTTTTGGGGGTGGTGGTGGTGGTATATCTCTGAAATCCTCAAGACTCCACTTTATTATAGAAAACAGAAACAGTACTATCTAAGTCACAACTATTTTGACGACTAACTGTGCAGCATGCAGCATAGCGTATTACTCAAATAAGCCAAGGGAAGCCAATCTTTTTGTCATTGAGTCAATGCCAACTCTAGCGATCCTATCTGACAGGGTAAAAGTGCCTCTGTGAGGTTCCAAGATGCTGGCTGTTTACAGGAGTAGAAAGACTATCTTTCTCCCACAGAGTGAATGGTGGTTGCAGAATTGTGAATACCAGCCACACATGTAATCACTATGTCATCAGCATTCCTATTAGGCAAATACTAGTGTGATAAGTTTTATGTCAAGATGGGTGGACCAGGATTCTCTCAGGATACGATACATTATGTGGTTAACGGTATGGTGGGATCTTCTGTGAAGCAGAAATGCCATTGTGAGTGGAATAGGATGGAGTACAGTCTCCTTAATCGGATCATAGCCTTCATTCCGTGGAGCGATGTGGCCTAGTCTTAGTATAGATTGCTAGCATGCAGAAACTAGCTTGCTTCTACTGCTGGATCTTGTATCTGGTTTGTTGACCTCCTCTTATTTTTCCTGACAATTCCAGCAGCCATCAGCAGCCTGCCAACCTTGGCTTCATTCAGGTCTGTGTATACTACCATGGCACCTTCCTGCTTCCTATTGATCAGCCCCTATAACTACAGGAGTTAGGAGAAAACGTCACTTTGTCTTTGACCCACAGACTTGAGCTGGACTTACCCACTTTGACAATAGTGTGAGCCATTTCTTGATATAAATCTCTTTCTAAATGCATATATGTGTCACTGGTTTTGCTTCTTTCTAGGGAACCTGAATATGAATAGCTGTTATGTGTCTTGCAAAATGGACAGCCAATAAAACAACAGAAACATCTGGTCGATGTGACTTTAAAAAGTTGATCATAATTCTTCTTAGCTGATATGTGATGTTCTAATTCTGACTTGAGTCTTCTGGTGGGCATGTACTTGATGTCAATTTCATGATTGGGATGTAGGGGTGGAGTCTAGCCTATCAATCTGGAGATTGCCAATAAGGCCTCTGTGTGGGCATGGTTTTCTCCTGAGAATTCTGGGAAAGTTCACGGTATCTCCCAATTCAGAAGAGAGACTTGACTAAGTTCCTGGGAGACGAACTGACAAGGTGTGATGACAGCATGCTGATCGATCCTGATTCCTGGAGCCTGGAGGAACCAGAGAAGCCACATAGACTTGCCCTGATGGGACCAGACCTCTGGGGCTCAAGAAGCCACAGAGGTACTCCTGCCAGCGCTGAGATGCTTCTACTGCCAATGGATACTGTTGATGGACCCTGAGCCCTGGAAACGAGGAGCCTTGGGGAGACCCCTGCCAGCACCGGGATGGTTCTACCTCAGCTGTGATTGTCCTGGGTCATTGCATGTGCTTCGTAAGTTGGAAGGAGACTTTTTAGACTGGTATCAGATATGTGGACTAATATTGGACTTATGATCTTGGACTGGACTGGGTTGGGATGTTTTCTCAATGTTCCATTCCTCTTGTATATAAACTTTTGCCTTATAGCCATATGCATGTCTATGAATTTGTTTCTCTAGTCTACTCGGACTAACACAAGTCTTGTGATGGAGATTTTGAAATCTTTTTCTAAATCGAATCTGCTGCCCAATTTTCAAATTGCTTTTTTTTTCTTAAAAAAAAAGCTCTTTTATTACTATTTCAGTGAAACTTCCCAGAATAAGTTGGTTTTCTTTTCAACAATTTGTTTTGTGACAGAGATTCCAATCCCCACAATTGAACAGCTCTCTTGCCTTTTCCTGTCAGTGTTTAATGTTTTCATCGGTTTGCCCTTGGTATAGTGGTTACAAGAGGGACTGCTAACCCAAAGGTCCGCAGTTGGGAACTACCAGCCTCTCCATGGAAAAGAGTCTCAGTCTCAGAATCTCCCAGGAGCACTTCTACCCTGTCCTGTAGGGGTGTTATGAGTAAGCACAGACTCCAGGTTTATGTTTTTTAATCCCCCCCCACTCCTTTAGACCTTCCAGGCTCCTCAGCTTTACTCATGAATACAATCTCTTTTAAATGCTATAGGGTTTGTTATTCTCAGAAGTATCGTCAGTCCATTATCCCCTAATGTTAGTCTTCACTATAGCGGTCTGTCTAGTTTGAGCAGAAAGTTGAGCTAGAGCGGCAAGGTCAGTTCCAGGCTTGAACGGTGTCAAAAGATCACAGTTTTGGGGTCTCTATGCATCCTTAACAGACTAGTACGTCTAGTTATTTTCATGATTTAGAGTTTTATTGTACTTTCTTATGCCACTTTCTCCAGAATTTTGGCTGTAATCTCTTTCAGAGTGAAAGCAGGGCATCATCTAGGAATGCTGGTCTGATGGTCAGGCAAGCTGATTTATCATGACCCGTTAGACCTTTGAACAATTGTTTCCATGTGGCCTTGGTTTTCTTTTTCACTCTTATTTCCTCCAATTGTTTTACCTTAGATGGTTGCTTATAAGCTCTTGAAACCTCAGTTGCTGCTAACTTAAGAAGGATGTATGTAATATTATTTCTAGTATCAGATTTTAATCTCTAAATCATGATCTTATGATAAAGCGGTTAATAGATGTATTAAGCACGCTCTTCTTTAATCCACTTATTATAAAGTACCTTATGACTGGTCAGGGTGTTGAAGCATTCCAGACCACGGGACATCTGAAAACCTGTCTACTGGAGAGAACGGTTTGTGTTTTGTGGCAGGAAGCTAGTATATCTGAGGAAGCATTGCTATTCAATAATTGAAGTTTTCCCCTTGGCTCTAAATTCCGGGCTGAGTTTCTAGACAGCTTGGTGGCATTTGGTGGAATCTTAAATGGCAAAGAAAAACCCCTTAACTTAAAAACAAAAGAATTAACTTGTTTTTCCTTTGGTAGTGGCCTGGAATGAATGTGATGGGAAAAAGATAGAACAGTGTCCAACACCTTAAACGGACGCAATAACAACTACTAAACATCTTCCTCCTCCTTATTAAGATTCTCTCTGTGATGAGACTCCCATACTCCACTTGTTATCTTTAGAAATGAACATTATGCACACTTCTTTAGAATACATCCTGGCAATATAACATGCAAATCTTTGACTCTCAACAATCAGTTAAAAATGATGAGCTCTCAAGAGGGATGCGTGAACTTTCCTATCATTCACTTCCAAAATGACACCCTATAGTTGACCCTGAATTTCTGTGGTCTCTTCCAGACACATCCAGGCCTGCTATCAAATTGCACTTGCATAAGCCAACATGTTTAATTAAATGAATAAAACCTGTATGACCTATTTTCTTTGAAGAAGATATCATTGTTTTCTGTAATCTTATATTTGCTAGATGCAGCCTATAGAGAGAAACCACATTTTGATTTTGTCATTTCAATATAGTGCAAAGCAATTCCATGAGAGCTAGCTGCTGGCTGTCTTACAACATATTAACTTGTTAGTCAATAAGCTTAGCTCTCTCTCTTAACATGTGTGAATGAATAAAACCTGTGGATTCCTCTGGGCATATTCTTATTGCCAAAAATTTAATGTGGAGGAAAAAGCTACACTTGCTTTCTTGTGCAAACTTGTAGAAGCTTATGAAATGCAAAATGAGAATATTAAGTCTGATATTTGAGGGCCATGGCTGTGTAGTGCTGCAGATATAATTCAAGCTGTCTCCCATTTCTTGGCATTAGGAACCTACAAAGAAAAATCTTTCTAAAATCTTCCAAGTTCTCTGTGTTCTAGCTGGCTTGTGTTTTTTTGCTATTATTCTGACTTAGCTTCCCAGCTGATGACAGCTCCTGCATATCTTTGAAGCATGCTTTTACTCTATCATATATAATAAACTTATTTATAAATGTTTAATAGGCTAGGAATTTCATGTTTCAATGTTTTCTTTTTGCCCATCCTCTCCGTGAAATTTTATGATTTTCATTGCTTTAAAGCAAGTTAGAAAGGACACATTTAGACTATAAAATTTTAAAATAAATAGTCAACAGCTGTACTCAAGTCATATTGCCCCTATGGGCTAGATTAGAAGTGTGTTCCACAGTATTCTCCATGGAAGTAGATCTTTAGGACATATTGACGGCTGTTATTTCTTCTAAATCTTGGGAGTCTTTCTGTAAAGAAGTTGTGTAGCATGCACTCTTTGTGCTTAGTGTTTGCTATGGATTTTAGAGAGAAGAATGTAGGAGAGCTATGGTACAAAGTAGGTAAACTGGTACCATAATAAGTTATGCATTGGGCTACCAACTGCAAGGCTAGCAGTGCATAGCCACCAGCACCTCTGAGGAGGCAAGATCACTTTCTACTCCTAAAAAGAGCTACAGTGTCAGGAACCCATAGGTGCAGTTCTACCCCATCCAACAGGGTTGTTATGAATTGAAATTGACTCAGTGGCAGTGAGTGAAGGTACAAGTCAGGCATACCTGAGTGATGCACATGGTTAAGCACTGCTACACTAAAGCTAGGCAGTTCAAATCTACTCAAATGTGCTTGGGAAGAAAGCCCTGGCAATCTGAAGATAAGGCCCTAGAGGACGCAGAAGAGCTAACTTCAGTGTGTCATGAGGTTACTGTTGGAAGAGACAAAATATTTCATATTTTATGGGGGGGGGGCATCGCTGCTCTCTGGTAGTCATTGGAGCTATCCAGCCTTGCTCATGGAGAGCCACTGCTGGATTTGAACCACCAAGTCCATGGGCCACAGTCCCACACTCAACCACTATGCCACCGGGGCTCAGCCCAAAATATTTCATATTTTTAAAAAATTATATTTTGATTATGTGGTGTATAGCAGAGAATGGTATACGCTACTTGTTTATTGAGAAACAATTTGCATGCAATACTGCATGCAAATTCTCAATAAACTGGAATTTAGATAAAGACCACTCTAGAATAAAGTAAGAGGATACTCACATTAATGTCTTTAAAAAAAAAACCCTAATTTTCTTGAAGCACATATGTCTATACCTATGTCTAGTTCTTGGTCCATATCTACATCTTTGCTGACTTCCCTATTGCCCAAATCATATGTACTCAGTGTTATCTCTGCCTTTATCTCAATTGACATTTCCATTTCTATGATTATATCTAGTTAGGGTAAGTATATGCATAAGGATTGATAACCTAATCACTAGTGAGGTGAGATTAACTGATATAGACCATTTTGATTCAGACAATCATATGATTTACTATGCTGGAATGACACATCCAAGAGGAATGGCATCATCTCCATCATCAAAAATAACCTTACAGGAAGTATCTTGATGTACAATGCTGTTTGTAATAGGATAATGCACCTACAAGGAAGCCTGGTTATTACAACATTTACTCAAATATGTGCACCAACCACGCAGGCAAGTGATGAAGAGACTGAAGAATTTGACAAGGTTTTTCAGCCTGAATTTGATCAAACCTGCAATTACAATTCCTTGATAATTACTGGTGTGGCAGTCATGTGCTTATGCTAATTCTGTGACTGAGATGTAGGGGTGGTATCTAGCCTGCTAATCTGGAGATAGCCATTGAGTAGCCAATGAGGCCTCTGTGTGAGCATGGCTTTCTCCTGATATGTCTGGGAAATCTCGAGATATTTCCCTCGTGGAGATGAGAAGCTATCTCCCTAGTTGTTGGGAGTTAGTCTCAGAGACAATCACAGACAAGACAAGATGGCAGCATCTGAGGAACCAGAGAATCCACATGGCTTGGTCCTGATGCAGCCAGACCTCTGAAGTTGGAGAGTCCACGTGGAGAGCCCTGCCAGCGACGAGTTGCTTCTGCCACCACTGGGTGCTGTTGATGAACCCTGAGTCCTGAATCCTGGGAGCAAGGAATCATGGGAAGACCCCAGCCAGCACCAGGACTCTGTACCCACTGACCTGCGACTTTGTGAGTTGGAAGGAGACGTTATAGACTGGTATCGGACATATGGGCTAATATGGGACTTATGACTTTGAACTGGACTGGGTTGGAATGCTTCCTTAGTGTCCTGTTTCTCTTATATATAAACCATACCCTTATGTCTATATATGAGTGTATGTATTTGTTTCTCTAGTCTACCCAGTCTAACACAACTGGTAATTGAAATGTCAGAGTTGGAAACAGTGGAAGGATAAGGAGTTGGAAAATATGGCTTTGGTGATAGAAACAAAGCAGGAGATTACAAGACCAATGACTACTACATTTGAAAGATTTATTTTCAACAAAGTGGCTTTGACTCATTCATGGTGACTGTATGACATTAGCCTTAGGAGATGAGCCCTTCAGTCAGAGGCACTCAAAATAGAGTAGTTTGACCATGCTGATGTAGATGGAGTAGAAATGTGGAGGGAAGCTTTCAGGACCTTTACTTGCTGAAAAGAAGCAGCTGAAAATATCAATTAATAATTAGAAATTGGAATGTGTGACATGAATCTAAGAAAATTGGATATTGTAAAAAATAAAATAGGACATATAAAAAGCAACATTCTAGTTATTGATGGCCTGCTAGTCTGGAAATGGAGCAATCAAGAGGAATGACATTGCATTCATCATTCAAAAGGACATTTCAAGAGGCATCTTGAAGCACAATACTATCTGTGATAGGATTTTGTCTAGTGCCATTCAAGGAAATGTAGTCAATACAGCTATTATTCAAATTTATGCACCAACTACTAATGCTAGTGATGAAGAATTTGAAGAGCTCTATGGCTGTCTTATGTCTGAAATTAATCAAATATTCAATCAAGATACATTGATAATTATTGGTGATTGGAATGAAAATTTCAAACAAAGAGGAAGGAACAACAGTTGGGAAATCAGCCTGAGTGATAGAAACAAAGTTGGGGTTGCATGATCGAAATCTGAAAGACTAGTGACTCCTTCATGATAGATACCTTTTTTTAATAGCACAAATGGACTTATTCAGAAAGAATACAAAGAAATCAAATTGATTGCATCTGTGGGAAATGATGATGAAGAACATAATATTAACAACTAAAACGAAACCAGTGACTGACTGTGGAACAGACTGCAAGTTCCTCATATGCAAGGTCATTTTTGCCTAGCTTGGTTTCTGAAAAAACATGTTTGATTTCCTTTAGTTGTTACTAGCCATATATTAGTAATTTAAGTCATTTGCATAGAATGAATTTGGTGAATCCTTTAAAATTATAGTTGCAAGAAAGGAATGAAAAAAGTTTGCTTATAAACATTGCTTTAAAAAAAATAATATGTAAGAGCTAGATTATGAAGCCCATTGAATGATGACGAGTACAGTAGGTAGCTCCACAGAATTCTGAAGGCTTAAATATCTTCAAGACATGTCTTTATCAATATCTTATCATATCAATATCTTTATCAATATCTTATATCAATATCTTTAAAGGCATTGAACCAAATCATCTTCATTTCTGGACATAATTTTGTGATTTCTTCAAACTTTACTTGAGTTTGAAAAATACAATGAGTTCTGAATGAGCTTAAAGTTATACTGCACATAAGATTGCTATTTTATTATTTTTTAACTTTCTGAGTAAATTGTGATCTAGCCTCTTTCAACGTGTAGGAGGCTTGACATTTCAGCCAAGGAAAAATTTATCAGAGATCAGTAGCTAAAATTGTCTGTATGTATGAATTCTATTTGAAAATGCATAAAATTTAAGTAAGATGTGTTGTTATAAAGTCCTGGTAACACAATGGTTAAGCACTCAACTGCTAACTGGAAGGCAGGTAATTTGAAACCACAAGCAACTCCATGGGAGAAGCAACCTGTTGATCTACTGTTGGAAGAATAACAGCCAAGAAAGCCCCGTGGGTCAGGTCTACTCTGTTGTTAAGGATCACTATGAGTCAGTATAAACAGCAAGACCACAAGGATGACCATCTATGAAAAGCTCTGATGAACTTCCTCAAATGCGATTAAATGGATTTTTATTCAGTGTTCTCATTGAGTTGTAGTCAATTAATATGACCCATTGATCCATAATTCCTTATGTCATGCATTATGATGGTAGGTTCTATGCCTATGACTATAATTGCATTTTATTAAAGGTGATATTAAATTTTGACCACAGTAGAGGATATGAACCAAGTCAAACCCTCTGTTTCCTTGGGGGTATTGTCTGCTAAAAGACAAAGCTTTACCTCCATAAATGTCACCCTTCTATGAATAAAAGTCATCACAGACAGAGAGAGCAAACTCAGGATCATCAGAAGAGTTCTTTAAGATCTCTTTAGGATGCAGAGGTGATTGAGACTAGAGGCACCAGAGACTATGGCATGGAGACTATGGAACAGAGCAAAGGAGATAGGCTGAGACTAAAGACCCAAACCAGGAAACCATGCGACAGAACAGAGGAACAGTACCAAGAGTATGGGTCTGTGAAACAGAGTGACAGGTGGTCCATGAAGGCAGAGGCCCAAGGATTATGTGACTGAGAGGCTGAGTACTGGGAGATAATTTGGCTAGTGACTGAGGCAAACCAGTGACTACACTACTGTTTACAAATTCTCATTTATGGTACCCTATTAAAACCTTTAATAACTCCTCTCAATTGTGAGTTTTGTCTGTGAGCTCTGTGTGGCCCTTGCAATAAACTATTGAACTAAACATAGAAGCAGAGGGCTGTGGGAGGAGCAGTAATAAGGCTGAGATGGATGAAGGATAAAAGCATATCTGACTCCTGCCTCTTGGCAATAGGAGTCAAAAAATGGCCAACTACATGCTAGATTTCTGAAAGTATGGCTTTAATGCTGTTTTCTGTGTTTACTTGCACCTTGGGCATTCCAGCATTACTTAGGTCTGTGAACTTTTAATCAGGACTTCAGAAGAAAAGAAAGACTGCTTCTAAGTGGCTACAAAGGTTATATTTAACAGCAATAGTCAGCATTGAACAGCTCAAGGAGAAGTTTCAGACTACTCAGAATTTTTATACCTGAAGATGTTCAGGAAATGCACATTAAAGATCATTCTGGGGTTTGAGGATGATTACATAGTTTGATAGTGTAAAACTAATTTCCTTTGATTTGTTTGCTTTTTCTGTTCTTATTTTTGATGAATCATAACATAGCAGAGTGCCAGGAACTCTATAGGTTGTGTTTTTTTGTGTCATTTCACAGCTTGGGAGGAATCCGTTGAAATGTGAGCTACTTCGGTTGACCCTAATGTGACCCTGATCTAGAAGGACAGTCTGCCTCTGGGGGCAGGAGATAATTTAATTTCCATGCATGTCAAATCCTACATTTCTTCTGTGTGGAGGCCGCAGATCAGTTTCAAATTCTGCAGAATCAGGTGTTCTGTGGTAAAGATGGAGAGGAAATTCTCCAGGGGTTAGAGTTGAGACCACCAAGTAGATTTCATGTGAAGGCTTTGAGGGAACCCTGAAACCATAGATTGTGAAGATGGAGAATATTTCCTGACCTCGTATAAACAACCCATTTCACTTTTAAGACATGTGCTCAAGATAGCAGTAACGGGGAAAGTTCCAAAGGCCGCACTTAGAACATTTAAGTTTATTATTTTATACTTATCCAGATGAAAACAAGGGTCGAAAACTCCAGTGTGTCACACAATGAATTTTATATTTCTAATATGTCCCCTGTGTTTTTTCACCAAGATGTGTAGCATAAAAAGAAAGTGTGGGAAACTGCAATAGCTGCAGATGCAGGCTAATTCTACTTAGCTACTTGAATTTCCTTCTTTTTCCCTTATACCTCTGCTTTGCAAACTACTTGATTATCCCATGGAGTTATGAAAATTTCAACTATACCAACATCAGTGGTCCAAAATGATATAACATGTCTGTGATCCTGAAATCATAGTTCTGCAGCCCAATGTAAGGTGATATCATCTCTGTTTTATACTGTTAGCCTCTCTGTGGAACCCAAGGTCATTATCCTGCTGCTGAGACCTCTCTGTCCTCATAAGTGAATTATAGTAGCATAGAAGGAAAAGGTTCTAAAAATACTCATTGGATGAGTCATGAGTAAGGAAGATGCAAAGAAAAACTCCAGCAGAGAGGTACTTTGTGAAACTCCTACTGGCTTGGCCATGGTAGACTCCTTCCATAATGCACATGCATTTTTCTAGAATCCCAAGTGTTACAGATTATATACTTGACTAACATGAGATCTTCAAAGCAGAAAAGAAACCACTGGATAATGTTTTATTCAGTGAGTAATATTTCATTGTATTTTGCTCAGAGACCCAATTCCATTTGGTGGTGAGTGAAATTTTTGTGTGTGAGAGGAAGAGGAGAAAGTTAGGCCAAAGTGACTAGTTTATTAACCAAGGTGGGATAAGTGTCATAACAATCGATCCTGACTCTAAATTCTTTTTTTTTTAACTTGTGTGTGTTTGGGGTGGGGTGGGGGTAACACACCTTTATTCAGTGTAATACTTAACGTGTGACTGTTGAAAAATTGGGTGAGGGGGCGAGATCAAAGTAGGATGGATAAATGTATCATTAAGACTAAAGACGATTCGAAGACTTGAGCTGGCTGAATGTCAATGGGGGAAATCAAAGTGTCAAAATCGATGCGTCACATAAATGAAGGGGGGAAATTGCTTCGACTGAGAAGGAGGACGCCCAGCTCCAGGCGACGGTTCTGCTGAAGACAAGGTGTTTCTAGTCTTTAGGCCGGAGCACACTTCCCCGCGTCACAATTGAGTTGTTCTTTCCAGGCTTTTCAAAGCATCTATATTCTTCTTCTTATAGCTCACCTTCTCCAAATATTTGCTGAACATGCAAATTGGATAAGTGTGTGTAAAGGGTAAACTCTTGAGACGTCACTCTCTTGATATGAAATCATGTCCTAATCATAATGTACATGTTTTTCTTTCTTGAACTTCTGATTCCATGCTTTTTCACAATTCATTATAATACTGTGCTGTGTCTTTTCAAGCTGCTCTTTGACATTTTCTATTCAGCTCTTTTACTTGATTTATTCTTCATTTGCTTTAGCAAGAGTAGATTTTATTTTATTTTATTATTTATTTTGGGGGGAGCATCACTGCCTGCTGGTGGTCAGGGGAGTTATCCAGCCTTGCTCCTGGAGAGCTATTGCTGGATCTGAACTGCCAAACCCCTAGGCTGCAATCCTGCACTCAACCACTACACCACGGGGCCTGAGCCTTCGAGAGTACATTTTAGAGTCTATACTGATAGACACTTTGAACTTTTCTTTCTTCTTTTTATTCAGCTTTTGTTTTTTGTGCATGTGTGTATGATATTCTTGATGTCATCCCACAACTAATCAGGTCTTCAGATATTAGTATTTAGTACATCAAAATTTTACTTGAAAGTTCCTCTAGATACAAGTAAAATATGATGATTCTTTTATTGAGTCAGTGCTGCAACCTATAGAGACCTTATGTATAACAGAATGAAACACCATATGGTCTTGAGCCATCCTCACAGTCATTTGGATGCTTAAGCCCATTGTTGCAGCCAACAATAACTCTGTTTTGTGGATCGTTTGATTATCATGTCAAGTTATGAAAATTTCCTACAAGATTAATGTTAGTGGTCCAACATGATTTAGCACATCTTGATCCTGGAATCATAGTCCTGCAGCCCACTATAAAGTGATATCACCTCTATTTCATATTGTTGGCCTCACTGTGGAATTTCAAGGTTATTATCCTACTGTAAGAGCTTCCCCATCCTCAGAAGTGAATTATAGTAGCATAGATGGAAATGATCCCATATGTTCAATTGCAGCCTATAAAATCCTCTTCAAGCTCACAAAGCACATTCAATGATGCCAGGACAACCACAGGCCAGTGGGTGCAGAGTATTGTGTATGCAATGGTGGTAGAAGCATCTCAGCACTGGCAGGGGCCTCTCTGTGACTTTTCCAGCTTCAGAGGTCTGGTTCCATCATGGTAAACCCATGTGGCTTCTCCTCCAGATGTCTCACAGGGAGTCAGTCTTGTGTCTTCTCAATAGAGAGTCTTAAAGGGACCAAGAATGAATCTCTCACCTCCAAGGGGAAAATATTGCCACATTTCCCAGAATTCTCAGGAGAAGGCCATGCTTACCCAGAGGTCTCATTGGTTATCTTCAGAATGACAGGCTAGACTCCACCCCTACACTCTTAATCCTCAAATTGACATCAGATTAGGTGACTGCCACAATGAGTGTCAATCCTTCTCCTTGAGAGCTTTCTTTATTTTAACTGCCTCTCTACCAAACATGATGTACTTCACCAGGGATTTGTCTCTAGTGTCAAAAGTGTGTAAAACAAAGTCTTACCATCCTTGCTTTAGGTAGCATTTAGGTTGTTCTTCTTCCAAGACAGATTTGTTTGTCGTGTTAGAGATCCATGGTATTTTCAATATTCTTCTCCAGCACTACAATCCAAATGCATCAATTCTTCTTCAGCTTTCTTTATTCTATGGCCAATTATTACATGCATATGAGATAAGTGAAAATGCCATGGCTGGGTCAGGCACACCTTAGTCCCCAAGGTAACATCCTTGCTTTTCAATGCTCTAAAGAGTATTAAGATTAAGAAATTAGCACACCTCATTTTTTGATTTCTTGATGGCTGCTTCCATGAACATTTTTTTGTGGTTCCAAGAAACATAGGAACCTTGAAAGGTTCCATTTTTTCTCGATGTTACCTATTGGTCTAGTTGTGAGAATTTTGGTCTTCTTTACATTTGAGTTGTAATGCATAGTGAAGGTTGAAATCCTTGCTCTTAATGAGCAGGTTCTTCAAGTCCTCTTTGATTTCAGAAAGCAAAGCTGTATCATCTGTTGTTGATAAGCGTTTCCCCCATCCTGGTGCCACATGCTTTTCCTCTCATACTTTCCACACTTGTCCTCTTAATATACTCGGAGAACATGGCTTCTATGAAGATGAAATATATTTGTAATATAGCTTTGGTATGATATAACAGGCAATAGCAACTTCTCTGGTCCTCCCTAAATTGTGGAGAAGGCAAATGCAGAAGAGATGCATCTATTCATGGCAATGCTGAGGAGGAAAACAGGGGAGCAATGTGAGAAAAATGAGGTAGAGGAAGAAGAGGAAGAAGGCAGGAAGGGAAAACAGAAGGAGGGAGGTGGTGGTGAGGGGTAATATGCAGATGGAAACAGGGAGGTTGAGCCAGCTACAGACAAATGAATAGCTGAAGATAATGAAGATATACACCCATGTTTAATAGTAAACAGAAAACTCTTAATTGCTTAGTTGAGCCATGGCCAACAGATAACAACTGTTCACCTGTTCTATGACACATTTGGAGTAAGGCTCTAACTCAACTTGGTATAAGTAACTATGAAGTCTTTAAATATTATTAAATATGTATATTTAGCTGGATAACATCTGAACATGTTTCTATTATTTTCTGCCATCAGTTAGCAAAATCACCATGATATCCCAAGAGGGAAATATGTGTTCAGGAATACTGGGTTATGATAGCTTAGTAAACTTTCATAATAACCTTCTTCCTATTATTGTTATTAAGGACAATAAAAGTGTGATGCCAAAACCCACTTTCTAAATAGCACACTGGCACTTTGCTTTACACAGCACACCTTTCTCAGTTTCATACGCTGTCTTTGGTATGCCTACTAGCACTCTTCTGGCAAAGGTACCATTTCATTCCAGATATCCAGATCTCCCAATGAGGTAAATACCCTTTTAAGAGCTGTGCAGTTCACATTTTCTTTTGTGAAAAGTGCTTGTCATTAAATCCTGTGAAGTGTTCATCCAACAGCTTATAATTTTACAACCACTATGTTAGAGGTCCAGAAGTGCAAGTTAATGCAATACAGTGACTGTACTGGTCTCTTAACGAGCCTAGGAGATGAAGTAACTGTTACACATCTTTTGGAATATGGAAATGAATAGCCTGCTGTCTCTGTGGTGTCAATAAAATTTAAACACTCTACATCTAAAAAAGCATTCTATTGTCCTTTGACACTACATCAATATTTAAACCAGGCATGTCTAAGTGAATTACTATATTATCTAAAAGGAAAAGGAAAATAATTGTGTTCCTTTGACCTGGGTATTTGAGAGGAATTTCTTTATGCTTTTATTGAATTATTCTTAATTATAAGAAGTTATATCCTAGGTTTTCTTAAAGTCACATCTGTTTTATTTAGTTGATTCACAGTTGTCTTAAATCATTTTATTTTGGATGGTAAAAGTGAATGAGCTTAAATTTTAAAAAGAGAATAAGTAGTAAGGGATTCTCTAGGAACTGTAAAATGTTAACGCATTAGGCAACTAACCAAAAAGGTGGGTGGTTCAAATCTCTCCGTGGTACCTTGGAAGAAAGATTGGATGATATAATTCTGATGTAACCACTGAAAATAATATGGCCCACAGTTTTACTTATGAGTGTACAAACTCACCATGACTCAAAATGGACACAACAGAAACTGATTGCCTAGAGATATTAAGAGTGTCTTGGCTTTGGTATTGTATAATACTAGGACAAGGGATCTTGGGAACAATTGGAGTCTCCAATTATGGAAAATAATGAGATAATGGTGCTGTCGATTTAATGTTGAGAGAGGAAGACCATTTTCAATGTAGGATAAAATTAACTCCTGATGGAGTAAATTCTCATGCATAGAGACCCAATAAGATACTGTGTAATTGCGTGTCTGAGGTGGTAAATCTTTATGAGGGAAGAAAGCCTAAATCTTCTCTCATGCAGCATGTGGTGGAATTGAACTGCTGACATCTTGGTTAAAATTAACCACGATGCAACCCACCACTTTATGAAGGTGCATTTGATATAGGACAGTTGTGGTATAATTTTGCACGTAACTGCTGAAATATTTTTGACTTAGCTCATTTCTAATACTCAAGTTCTGGAGAAAAACCTTGTGAATTAATCTTAAATTAGCCGAATTCAGTCCTGCCCTGGAATTTTCTTTACTTTGAGACCTGGACAATTTTCTTTATAGTTTATACTCAGTAATTCTCTCCTAGTTCTCATGTAAGCTCTTACCTACATTGATGTAGGCCAGATAGTTCTTTACTTAACCAATGCTTTAATTAAATCAGATGCTTACCATAACTCAGTGCTATGAAATCTTCAAATTGCATGCTACAGAATCAAGGGTGTTCATCTTGTCCAGCAATTTAATTTTTTCAGTACTCGCAAAAATAGAAATAAACTGCTGATCCTGGATGTTTTTCTATATTTTATAAAACATTAAATTTTGGCATCTGATATGCTCTTTGAAGTACCATTGAAATAAAATAAGGCACATAAATTTCCAAGCAGTGTTTTGGCTTTTTTTCCCTGAAAATGTTCAAAAGCACTTGATTCTCATCAATACATACATGCATACTTTCCATTAAGTTTCATAAAAATAGTTTAATGCTCTTGAATCACTCAATCAGACAGTGCAAAAGCATTTCTTAGTCACCAACATATGAATTAAGTACATCTGTGTGTATCATAAAGCAGACATTGCTTCTGGTTTCCAGATCTTATTCTAGAATCTAAAGGGGAAGAATTAAAACAAAAAAAAATCAATTTTGGGGAGTCCTAGGGTGGCATATGCAATTGATGGTTCAATTATTAGCTGAGAGGTTGGTCATTTATATTAAATTAGGGATGCCTTGGAAAAAGGTGTGGTGACCTGTTTCTGAGAGGTCATATTCTTGAAAATCCATGAAGTAGTACCATTCTAGACACAGGGGATCACCATCAGTCAGAATTGTGCCAAAGATAAATAATAATAACGCCACTTTCAGGAAGAGAGTTAAAGTAAGAAAGAAAGAGTTTACCTAAATATATGACTGTGCAAATGGGGGAAGGATCAAAGATGGTATTTGTAGATCTGAACTTGGGGACACAGCATATGAATTGTGCTGAGACACATTCATAACTAGTCTTTCTAGGAGACCAATAGATTGTGTGAGTGGTTTTGTATGAATTTCTGTCTCCTATAATTCTTTGCTTAATCTATTGTGGATCTTGAATAAAATGAGGCACTTGTGACACTTTCAGTGCACATTGGCGCTGAAACAAGATCTTAAGCCTCTTCCTTGAAACTGTTAACCTATTTTGTCACATTTTATCATCTACTGACTTCCTAGTGAATGCTTATTTGACATTTCTATTGTGATTTTCACCTCTCAATGTAATTTTATATAGGTATTTGTCTCTTGACATCTCTTTTGCCTCTACAAGAAGGAAGCCCAAGTGTAGCATATTGCAATGTATCATCATTATCTTTATGGACCAGTCAGGTGTAGTTACATGATCCCAATTCAAGGAGTTTTTTTGTGGCCTGTTAGAAATTTTCCGGGGAAGCAGTGAGTGCATCAAAGAGGTTGGGAAGGAGATGACTACATGGCATGGCAGAAAACTAAATTTCAATATGCGTATGTGCTTCTCATTTCCTAGCAAACACCTTAAAGTGTGACTGAACCAAAAAAGGATAGAAGTTCCTGAGCTCTCATTCAACCTAAAGAGAAAAGTGTCTCAATTAACTATGAAAGACACATCAAGTGGAGGCCAAAGGGGATTTTCCCAGGAAAATCATTTTTGACAACTCTATGTGTTAGTCCGGGTAGACCACAGGAACAAATTCAAAGACACACATAAAGATATAAGGAAAAATGTTATATACAAGAGGAACAGGATATTGAGCCCAGTCCAGTTCAAAGTCATAAGTCCAATATTAACTCATATGCCCGAAATCAGTCTATAAAGTCTCCTACTGACTCATGAAGTCACAGGTCAGTGGGTGCAGAATCACAGTGCTGGCAGGGGTCTCCACATGGCTTCATGCTTCCAGGGTTCAGGGTCCATCAACTGCAGAAGCAATTCATTGCTGCCAGAGGTCTCCATGTGGCCTCTCCAGCTTCAGAGGTCTGCCTCCATTAGGGCAAAGCAGTGTGGTCTCTCCACTGGCTCCTCCAGCTTCTCAGACGCTGCTATCTTGTCTTGTCCATGATTCATTGTCTCTGAGACTAACTTCAACAACTGGGGAAGATAGCTTCTCATCTTCACGAGGGAAATATTGTGAGATTCCCCAGAAATCTCAGGAGAAAGCCATGCCCACATAGAGGCCTCATTGGCTACTCAATAGCTATCTCCAGATTAACAGCTATCTCCACCCCTATATTTTATTCAGAAAATTAACATAAGCACACGAGTACCACAGACCACTCCTTGTTAATTTTATACTTTACATAACTCTGTAAACATATGTAACCTTCAAATAAACAATAAAATCATATCTATACCTAAAAGGATAAAACAAAGATGCATACAATTCAACATGTGTCACCATCATTAAAAAAAAAATCTATAAGTGAACAAAACAAAAGCTCTCCTGTGCCTTACAATTGCAGTTAAAAAAATACCTACACCTTGATCCTATAATCCTAAGAATATATATTCCACCAGCTATAAGATTTTGCAAGGCAAACCACCTCATGCCTTCATTCCCCCATTTTGGATATCTAATTTCTATATTGCCCACTTACATCAACCCAGTGCTCTGAGGAAACAATCATATCTTTCAACATGAAGGATCTTCATTTCAGTTGGAAACTCATGAAGTGTGCATCCATTAGCAAAGTCAAATCAGGACAGACCATCCATAAAGTCTGCAAAGCTATACACTAGTTCAAAGACTTAAATTACTTCTCTTCCTCTGGTCGGGTTCTCGTCAACTCAATGTGAGCTGTTTCACCTGCTTTCCCTTTAGACCAAGGTCCCAACAAATTCTCAACATGCCTAACTCTCTCATTCTAGGTCATGAACTTCAGACCAGTCAACGGGCTCTTGTCTTCTGTATTTCCTGTGAACAAAGTCCACCGGTGTCAGTGGCCAAAGTCAGCCCAGCTCTTTATTGCCGCATTTCTCCTGGTTATCGACAAGCAGTAAATCTGGGTAGTCACCTAACAAGCATTTTAGCCTGTCACAAGTTTCCTTTAATATTCAGACCCAGAGAGGAGTTATCTTTGTGGTTCCAGAATCCTTCACTTCTGAAGATAATCACTAGTCAGGAATTCCCAAGGAAAAAGCCTCTATCCTTCTTTATCCTTCAGTCTGACCTTCTCTCAGACTACAAGTATCCTGAGAACTCCAAAAGACTGGGTGGGGCTACTTTCTTCAGAGAAATCTTTCTAGGTGTGGCCTAACCCCATCTAAGCACAAGGTGGCATTAATCTCTTCAGAGATGTCTTTGAAGCTAAGTCCTATACACTCTAGAGGTCAATGCTAGGATTGAGTTAAATGGATTTGCAAACTCTTTCCATACTTCCCAATAAACATTTCTATGCATCCTTATATTTACAATAACAGGCATAAGAAATCAGTATAAGCAGCATAGCCAGAAATCAAACTTAATTCTTAAAAGTCAAGGTCAATACTTATTAAGCTTTTCTAAATCCTTATCTAAACTACTGTTTACACAAAAACATTGATTTAGGTCTCTGAAGACATCAAAACAGATCCCTGCTTTCGGTCAGGCATTCTGACCTTCTTAACCATTGTCCTTGAGCAGAATCCCCTTTTTATAAAGGAATACCCAAAGACAGCATCCAAAGTAATCAAAACTTTAACTTTCCACATTGTTTCTAGAAAATAACTCGGTAAACTGCAAGGACATACTGACTTCTGTCTAGCCAAAGAAGTAATACAAGGCACAAGTCAAACAAGCTTCTACTTTCCATCTTATGATTTTTTCCTCCACTACCCCACTCCTATGGTACCATAATGTGTTAGTCTGTGTAGACTAGAGGAACAAATTCAAAGACACGCATATAGATATAAGGAAAAGTTTTATAAGGAACAGGACATTGAGCCCAGTCCAGTTCAAAGTCCAATATTAACCCATATGCCGGAAATCAGGCTATAAAATCTTCTTTCTACTCATGAAGTCACAGGTCAGTGGGTGCAGAATCACAACACTGGCAGGGGTCTCCACATCACTCCTCATTTCTACGGCTCAGGGTCCATCAACAGCAGAAGCAATTCATTGCTGGCAGAGGTCTCCAGGGCAAAGCCATGTAGTCTCTCCGCCGGCCCCTCCAGCTTCCCAGATGCTGCCATCTTGTCTTGTCCGTGATTCCAACAGCTGGGGAAGATAGCTTCTCATCTTCACGAGGGAAATATTGCAGGATTTCCCCGAAGTCTCAGGAGAAAGCCATGCCCACATAGAGGCCTAATTGGCTACTCAATGGCTATCTCCAGATTAACAGGCTAGGCTCTACCCCTACATCTCAATCATGGAATTGACATAAGCACATGACTGTCACAACTCTATAAACCAACAAAACTGATTATTATCTCCCATTGTCTCATTTTTGTATAGTAGTCGAGATTTAGCTTTTTAATTTATGAAAAAATTTGATACCCCCACAAACTAGTTTCACCAGAGGTGAGCTCTTTCAAGATAATCAACTCAAATCCCGAGAGAATAATTTTTGCCTCCATAAGAGACTCAAATCATTTGCCTAGCCTGAATTTCACTTTCTCTCTGATACCCTACAAAACCATAGACAATAGAACATCATTCTACCAAACACTGTCTCTTCATAATACCCAGAGTTGGCAAGGAAGCCTGGTGGATTCGCTATCTTCTTCCTTTGCCAAACCACAATGACCTAAGAAACCTGTTCCCTTGATGTCAGCAACACATACATTTCTTTAACTAGCTAATTAAATTTCTAGCTTTCCAGGGAGACAGAGGTGCAACCCAAATTTGTGGCTTAGCTGACTCCAGAGTTGTCAGACCTATTCTTATTAACTTCTGAGAAAGAATACACAGAACTCCACTCCCATTGAACAACATTCCCCGACCCTGATGAGGTGGGCTTTGAACCCATTGTCCCACTGATTGTACTCAGACCACTTTATGATCAGAAACCACACTGGAGGACCTACTCTACTGGCCTATATCTTCCATGAAACCATGCATAAGAATAGGAGAACCTGGAGTTGTGCAGCAATCAACTATAAAGAAAACTTCTGTTATAAACACAAATAATGAAAGGCTTGCACACTGCAATTAAAATGTACAAGGTCCATAAAGGATTCTGGTAGATTTAACATACTCATTACACATCCAACACCAGCAACCTCTAGAATCAGCTTTCTACATCTCAACATTATCTGTTCTCTATCAACTGACTAAATTAATACATATTCCATATAACCTTCTGCATTTATGTCCACTAAGTTGCTCCTTCTGCACACTGTGTTCTGTATATGTCGGTCTGCCTGCATGTCATTGGTTTGACCAGGACTACCTTCACTGGTTTGATAGGCCTTGCACTCCTGTAGTTATGAGTGCCTGTGACTGTACTGTTCCCAGCTCACCTCAAATAGCCACCCCCACCCCCACATTGCTCAGCCCTTTGAGCACGGCATGGGATCTGTTTGTCCAGCACTATCCTTGCAGCCCGCAACCACCTTGCCCACACTACTTGAGAGAACCAACTGAGTTGCCCTCCAAATAGTTAATACTGGATGGCTAGGAATTATGGAGAGGGCAAACTCCGTTGAGATTTTGACACAGCTTGACCTTGCAGCGAAGTTGACTGTAGGTAATCCTTATACTCATTTCAGCTAGCCAGGATTTCGGGACTCCTTTTAAAATGACAACAACCTAAACCAAAATGACACAAAGGCAACAATCCGCATCAGCAACCACTACAAAAATTCAAGAGAAACAAAACGCAGTGTCTAAGGAGGATCTGAACCTAGTGACATACATTGAAGAAGCAGACATTGAGTTGCCACAGAAATAAAGCTTCAGCATGCTGCTTAGAGTTATACAGTATATGAGGTAATCAAGGCAGGAAAAGGATGAAATAATCGAGAGGCTAGAGACCACATACAAAAGGGAAATACAAGAGTTAGTGGATGATGCAATGCAATTAAAGATAATACTAAGAGACCTCATTAACAAGTTGGAAGAAGTAGAGATCCATATCAGTGACCTCAGAAATAGCCAAGCAAATTTCAACAAATGGGAAAGACAATCAAAAAAGATAATCAGAGAAGTTGAATAATGAGTGATGCTAGGAAGAGTAATAATTTTTCAATAATTGGGATACAAGAACAAGACATAATGAAGAAATCAAAAGTCAAAACAACGAGGGAACACCTTATAGGAAACCCCAATTTAATTAATCAGACAATCATCATTTAAGAAGAGGGCACACAAATTAGACTGATCCCTAAGAAAACACACCAAGGCATATAATAGTGAAATTATCTAGTTTAGAGGAAAAGAAGAAAATTATAAGGACAGCTAGAGGAAAAATGCAGTCACATATAAGGGTAATAAGAATATGCTCAGACCAATCTATGGAAATCAAGAAAAAGAGGAGAAAGTGGCATAATATCTTCCAAAAGTTGGAGAATAATGGTAACCTCCAACTCCTCTTTCCTCGTAAACTACCCAACAAACGCACTAAGAGGTAACAGTTTCCCATACAAGGACAAATTCAGAAAATAGATTCTGAATTCAAAACAAAACAAACCAGTACAAAAAAATTCCTTCCAAATTCATTTTTGAACATAGCATCACTCTTTAAAGAAATCAACACACTAACAGGAACCCTCAAGACTTCACAGACCCAAAAGTGAAAAGATAACAAGAATGAATCCTCTCTTCAACCGCCCTCCCCCATCTGGCCCACACATACACAGCACGTGCTAAGGAGGGAGGTAGGAAAATATCTAATCCCAAATGTACGAGAAAACATCAAAGAACTCGCGGATGGATGTAATAACTGTAAATGTAAATGGTCTCCATTTACTCATTAAAACACAAAGCTGGAGTTGTAATTCTAATCTCTGACAAATCTCAAGGTGCAGGATATAGCAGAGACAAGGATGAGCACTAAATGATGATGCTTAGGAGATCAGTAGATGAAAAGCCAGCGAGCACAAGAAACATATACACCCAGCGAAAGACCCATGATATTGGTCAAGCAAATATTTTAAAGGATGAAAAAGGAAATCATAGGATCAACAATCGTAGTAGGCGACTTCAATATATTTATACATCAGTGGGAAAGAAGATCAACCATGAGTCTACAGAACCAAACTCTACAATTAGACAACACAACCTGATACACATATGCAGAGCTCACCACCCAACTGCAAAAAATAAAAAATCACATTCTTTCCCATTGTGCTACAGTGCTTCCTAAAAAAAAAAAATCACATTCTTTTCAAGTGCACATGACACGGATTCAAAAATAGACTATATGCTGGGAAACAAGCCAATTTGAGTAAATTCAAGCATATAACAGTCATCGAGATTCCCTTTGCTGGCCACAATGTTATAAAGCTGGAAATCAACAAAAAAAAAAGATGAAAAAAAGTGTAATAGTTGGACAATGAATAACTTTCTTCTTCAAAAGTAGTGGGTGTTAGCCAAAATGAGAGATAAAATTAGGAATCTTCCAGAAACTAATGAGAATAAGAATACAATATACCAAAACCTATGGGATACAGCAAAGGCAGTTATCAGAGGATGTTTGATAGTGACAAATGCACATATGAAGAAGGAATAGAGACTTATGGTCAAAACTCTAACAAAAAATATTGAACATTTGCTACAGAGTCAACAGAATAATCCTTCTAATAGCAAAAGAAAAGAAATCATAAAAAACAGTGGAGATAAATGACTGGAGAAAAAAAGAAAACAATGCAAAAAATCAGTGTACTAAAACACTGAGTCATTGAAGGATTAACAAATTGACAAAACATTGACAAATCTAACAAAGGACAGGAAATTGCTGATATCAATAACCAGGGCAAAGCAGAGGAAATTACAATCACCCTAATGAAATTAAAAGCCTCATTATAGCCTCATTATAGTATACTGATACCCAAACTAGGCAAGGAAATCATAAGAATACAGAACGACGGGTCAATATCTCTAACAAACATTGATGCAAAAATCCTTAAAATTTTGTCCGATAGAATACAAAAATGTACGACAAATAATTCATCATGACTGAGTGGCATTTATGCCAGGGATGCAGTGATGGTTCACTATCCAAAAATCCATCAACATTATCCATCACATTGACAAGAAAAAGTACAATAAACAAATGATAATATCAATATATGCAGAAAAAGCATTTGGCACCATTCAACACCCATTCCTAAATAAAATACTGAAGAAGATAAA
>PVJH01003304.1:0-62910 GCA_004026705.1 Nesogale talazaci
TATCTCTGGTAAGATTTATTCCTAGACATTTTATCTTTTAGGTAGTTATTGTAAATTATCTTGTTCTTTTTAAATTCCTTTTTGATGTCTGGGGTCATCTTGTTTAGTACACAAGAATTTCCAACTGACGATATGTTGATCTTCTAGTCTGCTACCTTGCCAAATGTTTCATTTAGTTTCAGGGATTTTTAATAGAATATTTGGGGTTTTGTATATATGGGATTATATCATCTGCAAATAAAGAGGGTTCTTTTTTTTTTTTTTTTTGGCATCACGGCTCTCCGGTGGTGGGAGTAGGAGGCCCAGCCCCACTGCTGGAATTGAACCCCCGTCCCAGTGGGCCGCAGTCCCGCGCACAACCACTACGCCACCGGGGCTCAGCCCGAGGGTTCTTTTTTTTGATGCCAATATGGATGCCTTTAATATCTTTTTGATGTCTTATTGCTCTGGCTAAGAATTCCAAGACCATATTAAATAAGAGTGGTGATCAAAGGGAAGCCTGTCTGGTTCCTGTTAGAAGGGGGACTGGTTTCAATTTCTCTCCATTAAGTGAGATGCTAGGAGCTAGTTTTCTCATATATAGTTTTATTATGTTGTGGAATTTCCTTTCTATTCTTCTCTTATGGAGTTCTTTTATCAAGGATGAATGTCATATTTATCAAATATCTTTTCTGCATCAGTTGATATATCATATAGTTTTTAATCCTTCATTTTGTTTATATGGTGAATTTCATCGATTGTTCTTGTAATATGAAACCATCTTTATAATATGAAACCTTCCTTGCATCTGGTATAAACCCCACTTGATCATGATATATGATGATTATTATTTTTTTGAAGTATGTTTTAATTCTGTTGAAAATGTTGACATCTTACACTGGTACAGATAGGAACCAGAAACATGGGGAATCCAGGACAGATGATCCCTTCAGGATTAGAGGTGAGACTGGTGATACCAGGAGGGTGGAGGGAAGGTGGAGTAGAAATGGGGAACCAATTGTAGGAATCTACATATAACCTCCTCCCTGGGGTATGGACAACAGGGAAATAGGTGAAGGGACACATCGGACAGTGTACAATATGACAAAATAATGATAATTTGTAAATTATCAAGGGTTCATAAGGGAGGGGGAGTGGGTAGGGAGGGGAAATATGAGGAGCTGATACCAAGGACCTAAGTAGAAGGAGGATGTATTGAGAATGATGATGACAACAAATGTACAAATATGGTTTGCATACAATAGATGTATGTATTGATTGTGATAAGAGTTGTATGAGCCTCCAATAAAATTATTTAAACAAACAAACAATGGCAGTGGTGGGGTGGGAATGTGTGGCTAGAAAGACAGCTTCCTAGCTTCCCATTTCCCTTTGAGACAATTCTTGCTTTGGACTCACTAAGCATTTTGTGTAGAACTTCACTAACTGGGAGGGGGAGAATAAAAAAATAGCTGAAACCAATGACTCAATAGAAAGTAAATGTCTAGAAAAGACATTTATACAAACATGCCTGATTCAATTGATGCATGAATTGTGGTAAGAGTTGTACAAATCCCCAATAAAATGATTTAAAAAATGTTGATATCTATATTCATCATTGATTTAGTCTACAATTTTCAATTCTGGTGATGTCTTTGCCTGGTTTAAGCATTGGGGTTTTACTTGTTCTATAAAATGAGTTTGGTGGGATATTGCTTGTTTGTAGAGTGTGAAATAGTTCATGTAGGACTGGTGTTAGAAATCCCAGTAAAGTCATCTGGCCCTGGACTTTTTGATGTGAGGAGTTGTTTTCTGTTTGTTTGTTTTACAACTAGGCCTATTTCTCATGTTACTGACTTGTTGAGATTTTTAAAACCAGACTGGGTTAATTTAGGTAGGCCATGTATTTTTAGAAATATATGCATTTAATCTATTTTCAAATTTGTTGAAATATAATTTTTTAAAATCCGAGTTGATATGGTTGCAGTGTCACCCATTTAATTCCTTATTCATAATATATTCTTTTCCTTTGCTTGGGTAGGGTTACCAGTGATTTACCAATTTGGTTCATCCTTTCAAAGAATGAGCGTCTTTTCTTGTTGATTTTTCCTATGGTTTTTTTTTTATGTTCTGACTAATTTATTTCTACTATTATCTTTATTATTTCTTTTCTTCTCATGCCTGAGAATAAGAGCCCTGGAGGTCTAGTAGTAGCACACTGGGCCGGGATCCACACGATGAGCAGTTCAAAACCACCAACAGCTCTGTGGGTTTTTTACTCCCGTGACAGTTACATTCTCGGCAATGCACAGGGAGTCGCAATGACTTGAGGGCAGTGAGTCTGGCTTGTTGTATACTGTGGTAGTTAGGTGAGTATGTCAACGAAACACTCCTGGCTAGGGGTTGAGTCAAGTGCTTCCTTGGAGGTGTGACTTTCTCAGAAGGAGTACCTTGGGGACCCCCATCTTTCTCTCCCCCTTTATCTTTCTGCTTGTTGGCCACCTTGAGCATTGCCAGAGCGCTACCATGCATTCAACGACCATGGATCCATATGATTCTGCACCCACCAACCTGTGCTCCTTCTGCATTCTGCATCATTGCAGGTGACGATGAGAGTCTGAAGAGGGACTTAAGGACAGTATCAGCTTTTAGACTTGCGTTGCACTGGGCTGGGATGCTTTTTTTTTGGGGGGGGGGGGCGCACATCACTGCTCTCCGGTGGTGGGAGTAGGAGGTCCAGTCCCACTGCTGGAATTGAACCTCCGTCCCAGTGGGCCGCAGTCCCGCGCACAATGGGATGCTTTTTTGATATAGACTTACTTCTTTATGTAAAACTCTTTCTTATATGAGTGTCACTGGATTCTTTCCTTGAGTCGACCTGGTCTAACACATATATATTCGTGTATGTACTTGTTTATGTATATATTTGACTACTTTTTTAAAGTTTAGCTAATAGTGTAGGCAAGGAATCATCTTGCTATTTCCCCGCTAGTCCCAGTTCTTTGGTGTTTAGAGTCACTCAATAAAGGCTTACTGGCCGAACACACTATTCTTTCTAATCAAAGTCCAATCAGAGTGCCCAGATTGCTGTATTATGGGTCCTCCACCCATTCAGCTCATAGAACATCACATTCACGCATTTGGCAATGGAGCTCACATGGCACAGTGGTTAAATGCTTGACTGCTAACTACAGTGTCAGCCGTGTCAACCCACCAGCCGCTCCATGGGAGACGGAAGTATCTGTCGGCTTCTATGAGAATTACAGCCTTGGAAAGCCTGTGGAGGCAATTCTAATGTGCCCTGGAGAGGTCCTATCACTTGGATCTGACTTGACAGCAATGGTGTCTTGTTCTGTTTTTAGATGGTGGGTGGGTGGTTATTCATTTAGCTACACATCTCCATTGGGAGAACTCTCACCTTCCACGTGGGAGGCATGGATTTGATTCCCAGCAATATGCCTCACGAGCAGCTATCCTTCATGTGTCAGGGGTGCCTCATGGGTGTCTCTGATGCTGAACAGGTTCAAGGTCTGGTGATGTCCTTCTGAAAATTAGTCAGTGAAAACCCTTAGCGTCACAATGGTCTGCTCTCCAACCAATCAGGGGTAAGGCAAAGGTCTGAGAAGCACTTTCTGCTGAGCTGGGACTGACTCGAATGGGAGGGAACAAGAAATGACTCCTTTAATCATGTCATTACGAGAAACCCAGGAATGAGCCAGAGTTAACGGTGATGACTTTAAGTCAGTTAACTTTGACCAGTAAACACCAAGTGCTATTTCATCTCCAAGATCTAAACCAGTGACAATCAGAGTCTGATTTATGTTTTCTTAAAAAAAATTTTTTAACGGGGGAGGGTGAGCAAAAGAAAGAAAGAAATTAATTCCATCGTGACCCAGTATAACATACATTTGCCCACATTTTATTTTAAGAAATACTAGATCCTACTTAACTATCAATAGTGGGTATAATAAAAAAAATAGACGACATCATATTTGAGTAGCTATTTTAATAATAAACTGCAATTTTGGCTTATATAATGTCCATATAAACTATTTTCTGTCATATTTTTAGTCTAATGTATAAAACACTACCCTGAAACTGTTGGATATAATGTAGAAAAATAGAATTGAATTTTGTTTTCCAAGGGTAAGTTTCAACTTCAAGAAACTGCAGTGCACTTCTGAAAATGAGTCTTGTGAGTGTTTTTCCACTAGAATATTTATGGGTACAGCAATTTAGGCAGCCATTCCCCAGAGTAGATTATGACATGCCAGTAGCTGAAAGATGAGAATAAAACCTGAAGTTTCCAGTTTCAGCTAGAGAAAGACATGGAGAAGGAAAGAACAAAAGAAAAGCCAACACCTTTTTTTTTCCTCTAAAAGAATGACTTTTAAATATATTTGTTCTAAAGGAAAGGGGACCACATATTTGGACCATTTTTATGACTGACAAGATCACACGTTTTCCTTTTTCTGAGCAAAGGTAAATAATTTGAGTTTCTCAAACACGACAAATTTCATTTTACTTTCTCAAACAAGAAAGAACCAGTTTAACTACTTTACATTACCTCCCGAGCCAGGAATTGAGGCCAACAGTATTGAAAAGGTAACCAACCACAAATCGCCTCTTGGTATTTTGTAGACTAATCTCAGCAGAGAATGAACTGAGTTGTTTATGTTCTTAAAAAAGAATTGAGGATGAGAAGTGTCATATCACCATTAATCATATTCTTTTCCATTCTTTTTTCTTTCAGGTGAAGAACTTAACAAATATCAGTAAATCCTTCCTGTGCAGAAATGACTGAGCTTAAATTGATGCTAAATGCCATTGTTGCTACTAATAGCTTAACAGGGAGTCCTGGGTTGGGAACAGTCTGAATGAAGGACAACTTGTTCTTGCCCTTTCATGCTACGTAAATTTGCCCTCACTTTGAAACAGTGGAACCAGTCCCTAGTTGCCAAATTCATCATTATGCTAACTTGCCACACTGTCATTGTTAGGCGTCGTCTGGCCATATATACAACAGGAGGACATGCTGCCAGCTTTGCGCACCAGCCTGGAAATTGTTATTGGATGAACCATTGTTGCAGTCACCGTGGCATTCACCACAATTCCTTGTGACATCAGAAGCTGGAAATGCGGAGAGGCTTTTCTTGGCGTGAACCCAAGTCTCCTGGTGGAGACCGTTCTGCCTCAGAGCAGAACTGCTCAGAGGATTTCCAAGGTGGAAAATGTTTACGGAAGCTGAGATAAAGTTTATGGTGCCAACCTGGTTGGAAAACACATGGGTTAATTGAAGAGCGGAGAGAGAAGTCGCTTGGTGAGCCTCACTTTTCTAGTTCTTGGGTCTCTTGCTTTCTGATGGTTGGACCAGGATGCAGCTGCCTTAGCCAGTTCCCTGCTTCAGCTGGCAAGGCTCACCTCCTGCAAGACGTGCCTGACGAGAAGTCATGTAGACCTGCCCTGATGCAGCCCTGGGTGCTGGAGCAGCCCTATGGAGACCCCTCCAAGTGCTGAGATGTTTACATGTTCACTGATTCGGCTTCCGTCTTGCAGCCGGCATCATGGTGTGCGTTTTGTGAGGTAGAGGACTTTGTGGATTGGTGTTGGACATAGGGGCTAACCAATGTTGTCTTTGTGGGCTTGGACAGCACTGGGTTGGGATGTCTTCTTGATGTGCACTTGCCCTCTATATAAAACATTCTATTACCTGTGGGCTTGGAGGTTCAAATCCAGCGGCAGGTCTCAGGAGCAGCACTGGGTAGCTCCTACGACCACCAAAGGGCAGTGATGCTCAAAACAAAACAAAACAAAAAAAATAAAACACTCCCTTATACATAGGAATTTCTGTGGATTTGTTTCTCTAAGGTACGCAGATTAACACAGAAGCCGACTGCCATATCTTTCTCTCTCAGTGGGATGGGTAGGTTTGAACAGCAAACCTTTTGATCAGCAGCAGAGCATTTAGCCACTGTCTCACCAGGACTCTTCTTCCAACTCTGGAAATGTAGGCTCTCCCAAACTGTAAAGCATCACAGGAGCAGAAAACCTCATTTTTCTCCCAAGGAACAGTTGGTGGCTTTGTATTACCTACTTTTTGGCTAGTGGCTCAATGCCTAACCCACAGCACTCCGGAGGGTCCTTTTTATTGCACTGAAGTAAAGTAAAAGCCTTATGCACCTGGTTCTACTCTACTACAAATCCGACTGAAAGGCTTTTAGGGAAGAATCTCCTTTGCAATTGGGAGACTGCCCGTGCAAAAACGAGGAAAGCCCTTCTAATACATTTTAAGGGTCTCGGCACCCTAGCGTTCTCAGCCCAACCACTTTCTAAATCATGAGATTCATGAAAGACAGTGATGAACCTGGGGGGTGAGGTGGGGGAGCGGTGGCCGGGAATCAGACATGATGGCTTTATTCAGCGGTTCCTTTTCCCACTGGGGCCTATTAAGTTCTGTACAAACAAGGTTGCCTCTCACTTGGGCTTATTTGAATGTTGGTTCTCGCCTCTCAGGCAAGCCGAGCTAGCTCTCTAGAACTGGTTGTCTCAAACAGATTGTTATTCGTGTTCCCGTCGTTCTTTACCGCGGCTCTTTGGGGGCTCGTGGTTTCCAACCATCTGATACTGATCAAGTCAACTGCAGAGAGGCAGCAACGCAAGCCCTTGCGCAGAGGGCACCAGCACAGCCCAGGGGATCACGCTCTCATAAGCGGGAGGCGGCTTCTGGGCCTTAAAGAGTGGTTCTGATAGGTCTTCGCCCTCCTTTCTCACACCTGCCAGACCTCGCCGGTCTAGAATTGGACAGAGTGGAAAGATCGCTAGTTTTCCAACCCTCCGTAGAGGACACATGCAGAGGCAACACGTGTGCTGGCTCATCCTTGAGAAGTCTGTTCAGGTACCAGTCGACATCTGTCTTCACCGGGAGGAGGAGGAGGAAGCCCAGGAGCCAGAAACGTGTTTACTTTGGCCTTGTGAAATTCGTACTTGGGCAAATCTTAGGGGTATCGAATCTGTTGCATGTTCATGCCTAACACCTATTAGTGCTAATAGGAGAGAACCACCCACGTAGAAAAGAAAACACGGCCTTTAGAGTTGAATGTAAACCCCCGGGATAGAAGGGCTTCCCCAGCCAATAGCTGATTGGAATTGCACTGTCTCCGATTTGCTCCCTGCAGACCTGACATCATTGAATTTGGAGAAGCAAAGCCAGGTTCATCCAGGGGTAGCAGAGAAGAGGACTGTTTTGAGAAAGAAAAAAAAAAAGGTGATTATAATTCAGGTGCTTAAATTAAGTCACAGGAGTCCCTGCCTAATGGGATCACAAAAAATCAGCTTCTGCTTGGTGTTCCTAGGAAAGAGAGGACTATGAGAGCATTGATTCTTATTTACTACTTCCAAGCGAGTACCCTTGATTTGTTTTTCTTAAAACAAGAGAACTAGAGTCATTTTAGAAATTTGATGGAAGGGTTTCAGTTCAGAATTAGATTTGCATTTCATCTTCCAGGACCCACAGTCATACCCAGAACCTATAAAAAGGACCTGGCTGACCCCAAATGTGAACAGTGACCAAGGCGACCCAAGACCCGGGACATCGATGTGGGTAGAGCACTGGGGGGAACCGAAGAGTAACTGAAAAGCACAATTCTTGTTCTTCAAGAAAGGCACACCCCAAACTACATTTACACGCTGACAAAGAAAACAAACGTTGGCAAAAAGCCGATGATAAATGTGTGCCCACTCTCTTGCCTGTGCTTTTCGGCTTCCCCTTGGACAGGCTAGTGACATAAAGAGTAAGGAGGCGAGAAAGCCTTGGTTCTCAGCAGTTTCGTCAGAAGCATCTCTGAACAATGGAAAGTCACCACTTTCTCCTAACTAGATTCATGATGAACAGGATCGGCTTTGTACGCAAATAAAATGTACCTGAGTCTGTCCCGAGAACATTTCTAAGTCAGTGTCTGTTTTCCCATCGATGAAGCCGGAGCAGTACTGCTATGTTACAGGGCGACGAAGGCAAGCAAAGACCATAAAATATACACTGTACTTAGCAATGTGCTGGGCACCTATCAAGACTGAAAAGATGCAATCTTCTTTACTGGGACTCGTGATGGAGAGGGGCTGATATTCATTGAATAAGTAATCTTCTTTGCATGCAGGAGTCCTGGTGGCCTCGTAGGTTATGCGTTGAGCTGGTAACCACAAGGTTACTGGTGTAAACTCGATTCACTCTGCTGAGAAAGTCAAGGCCATGGTTATCTGAAGCCTTGGTCACCCGCAGTGATGGTTCTACTTGGTCCTGTTGGGTGTCCATGAGCCAAGTTCAATTCCATAGCAATGAGTTTGGTTTTTGGTGTCCTTGACATGGATTAGTCCTGACTTTCCCTTCTTATTTATCACAGCTCAGTTGGCCAAGCAGGAAATGTCAAGTACATTTCTGCAAACTTGGCCACTCCCTTCGTAGGTCTGATTCAAAGACAGACTCAGCAAAGTCCCCCTGGCTCGAGGTGGGGGGGGGGGGATGAGTAAGAGGATGGCGAATCATGACACATTCAGTGAGGACTGTGACCAAGGACACGCCTCGATCAAGTCATTGCCTTGTTGCCACTGCAGAGTCCTCTTGGCATTTCATCCTTTGGGGACTGAGTAGCTCTGCCTGTGCCAGGTTGGCCTCATTCTTATCTTAATGGCACCACACGAATGTTTTCACTGCATTCCTCTGAGGCTAGGCCAGGCCTGGGCATTCTGGAGCCAAGGATGGCACAGCGGTGAGTTGAGACCCCTTTGTAAAGGAAGAAAGAGGAGATAGGACTGCTTACAGGGGGACAAGCCCCCCAGAATGAAATCACAAATGTACCCTTTTCCCGGGATGCAGTAGTCACACACCTGTGTAGAAAGCGGGTGGACGCGGGTGCTGTTGCTGCTGCCCGGAGCGATGCAGGTGAGATTTGATGACGCAGGAGTTGACCGTCTAAGAGAGTTCAGGGAAAGTGCCTGCAGAAAAGACCTAGGCTTGGAATTAGGGAAGCTCAGGGAAAAGTGCCATCCCTGAAAATAGAGGTAAGTTATTTTTATGTGTCTAAGATTTAGCTTGGGGGTATCATTGCAAGGTGGGAATTTTGAAGTGAATCGAGGTGTATGTGACACGCTATGTTCTATCTAGATGGATACAGAGAGACCCTTTAAAAAAGGCAACTTGTTAATGTTTTGACACCACAGAAATAGCAAATCTTCATCTTATATCTAAGGGGTAAACAACAGGGACATGCTTGTTCCCCTAAGCTCCGAGGACACGTAGTAGTAATCATTGGCTAATGCACTGGCACTGGCTTCCTTCTTCAAAGTCAGGAAGGTGGGCCCACATGCAGGTATCTAAAGTTAGACCCACGTGCTGGTGGGAGGGATGAACACTGGCATTTTCGAAGCCCTGCACTCCCTTCTGCCACTAGTACCACCTAGTGGTAACCAAGAAGATGTGTAAACAACTTTGAAGAAAAATTGCTTGATATTGTAAAAGCAACACGTCGCTAACCTTCATAGCTAACAATATTGCGCCACCCCCCAAAAAGCAATATTGCCCAAAAGACTCGAGGATCTAGAATCAATTGTCAAAGCTTCCTCTGTTCTCTCTCCCCACCTCACTCTTCTTTTTTGCTAACAGTGGCCCTTCCTTTCCTGTGCACACCCTTGAACCCAAATCTCTCTCTCTCTCTCTCTCTCAAAATCTCTGGTTTGTAAAGCATACATGGAATCATTTCTATATTTTTCACTTAGCAAATATTTTAAGATCTATTTCTCAGCAGCAGAAATGATGGCAGAAATGGTGGCACCCACCCCTCCCAGAGCTCAAACGTCAAGTTCACTTCCAAGGAAGTTCTTGACTCAGACAAGGCAGCCTTACTTCCCCTGATGAATCCGCCCCAATTTCATTCCTTGTTCTGAATAGTAGCTCCTGTGGTCTAGGCTAGACAGTTGGGGTCTGCCTCTATACCACCTTGTTGGGCTCCTGTACTCTCACAGTCCTTTGCTCCTACCTCTGAGGTCTCTTGCTTCTCCGGCAACCTCTCTGCCCCCATTGTCATTGGCCAGTCGGGCCTCTTCAGCCCTCCCCAAGGTACACGCTTCTGTACCCTTCTCCCAGTCATCTCCACTGTGCTACCAAGGGATTGCTCAATGTCATTTTATGCTTAAAAGCTCCCTCTAGCTCCCATTTCCTGTGGAACCACACCTACACCATTTACAGGGTTCCTTGGGGCCTGCTGCTTTTTTTTTTTCTTCTTCCATTAGTCCCTGACCTTCACCCACATAGAGTCCCTGCTCTCATTGTGGTTCACAAGATTCCAGGGGAGAGTCCTCTGTATCTGAAAAGCGCTCTTATTGTTGCCATGGTACCTGGCAAGCCCATGTGTGTGGGCAGCTGCTCTGACCATCCTCTGGGTTGTCTTGCTGCCCGAGACATGAAACGAACAGTTGTTGTGGGTATCATCAAGGCAGTGGACAAGAAGCTTGCTGGAGCTGGCAAGGTCACCAGGTCTGCCCAGAGGTGAAATGAGTATGACCGATCACACCTGCCACTCGGGTCTTGATCAGGGGTGGAAGAATGTTCTCAGCACTGTTTGTCTCCCTGGGCCATTGGAGGGGAAGAGCAATAGCCTCGTTGAGGGTAACAGTGCACCGTCAAACTTCCAGGAGGAAAAGAATGCTTGTGGACCACATGTTTTTTTGTGTGTGTGTGGGGCGGTTTTAAGCTCTTACTTTTTAAAATCAGTCTTTTCTAAATGGAAAGCAACGTGACCAAAAATGTGTCCCAGGATTTTGAGACCCATTAAAACAACGTTTCATGAGGAAAAATAAAAGCACTCTGCCTCTGATCTTCCTGATGGACTCTTTCCTCAAGATAAGGCTCAAAGATCTTTGACGCTGCTGCACCCTCCTGCAGTGTCCTCCTCTTTCTTTCCCATCCCTTCTCGTCCCTTCTAGATGACCACGGATGATTTCAATTGTCACGATTCGGCTACAAGCCACGGAAGTACTGGACACGGTGTCCTTCCTATCCCCACTTCCTGCCTCTGAGTCTCCGGAATGGGATCGCTCCTGTGTGTGGAGCGGAGTGTGTGGAGGGAGTGAATTCAAGGAACATCCAATCACCCCCAGGGCAGTGCTTTCCGAACTTGAATGTGATAAGAACATTAAAATGGTTTTCCAAACGCGAATGGGATAAGAACAGCTAAAGTGCTTATTAAAATGCAGAGGCTCTAGAATTTCTCGCTCAGACTGCAGGTTCTGAGCAGGTGGTGCTCAAGGATCACCATTTAGGGACCTCATTCTGATGGTCCCTGGGAGGTCTGTCCCTAGAAGGCAAAGCAAAGCGTTCACCAAAGAATGCAGAGCCCATCTTCCGTGAACTGGTACCCTCAGAAGAACGAGCTTCAGCCTGTCTCAGGTCCCTTGAGGGAGGTGGTTGGTGGTTCCTGGCACTCCTGGGAATAAATAGACCCTGGCATCAGTCGAGAAAACCGCAGCGAATTCCGCGAAGGCTAAAAAAGACGCATCAAGCTTTAAGTCGCAGGACTGGACTGTTTCCTTTTCAGGACATCGGTGGCCAGTTCCCTGATGTTTGTTTTGTGAGCGCAGTCACTGTTTAGGCAAGAGCTGTTTTCATTAATATGCTGCGCTTGTGTCACGCTTTCCTTCGGATGTTCGCCAAGTGTTTTGGCAGCGTGAAGCCCGTCTTCCCTCATTCCCTGAGGAGGGAACAAGCAGAACGTCCTTCCCAACTCGTTAGAGAGGCTTCTCTTTAGAGAGCTCCAGAGCACCAGATGCCCGCAGGAGGGGAGAGGATGGGACTGTTCGTAGCTCCCTCTCTTTGGCTCTGCCTTACCTCCCCACCCACCCTGCCAAATGTTCCGTGCTGTCTTCAGCAGGTGGCTCCCACCCCTGCCTTCAAGTCTGTACAGATTATTTCTTTCCCAAGATCGATCAACTCCAAAACGATCCATGGGCTCCAGCAGTGCCGAATGTCAACGGCTGCAAAGACTTCATAGAAGGAATGTTGGGGGCCTTGAGGAGGCACTGGTCAACACAGATCATTCTCTGGTCCAGAAGGCAGAACCTTTAGGCAAGCTATCCTGGGAGTGCAGACTGCTGGGTGTGTGGCTTCAGCCTCAGTCACAAGTATCTGTCCTGACTCCTCTTTCTGGTCACTTATCTTCGGATGAGCTCCTGTCTGACAGTCATCTTGTGTATTCTTATAATCTGATTTTTTTGGATCTGTCCTCCAATCTAATGAGGTTAATCCAGTTCACTTGGCTTGGGATTGGGGTAATGCTCTGATTCCCTGTATGCTAGGTTCCACCTTCTCAGTCGCAGTCTCCTGAGCGTCTAGGCCCCTCAGTTTCTTGGCTACAGTCTTGGTGAAGACAGCATCACGGGACCAAAGTAAGCCTCTGTCTCCACAGGGCATTTGGGAAAGACCTGGCAAACTTCTCTGAGAATTTATGAGAAAAGATGGGTTCTCAGCAAGTTTTCCAGAAAAGAATGATACTATCTGAGGGAAGGAACAGGGGACCACAGTGCCATCCACCCCTTGGGAACTATGTTCACTGGTCTATTTTGGGATACTTTGTTCACAAGTCATCTGGTCCTGGCAAATGGATTTCTTGTCTCCTGAGCCACTTTGTATCAGGCGGCTTTAAAATTTAAAAATGCTTGTAGTTCTCTGAGTTTTAGCACCTGTATACATGTTCACCACCACCACCCCCACCACCAGGTAACAGGATGGTTCCACCATCCAGCAACTCAATTATGCTGCCCCCTTGAGTGTCTCTCATTTTGAGGCGAAAGCCTGAATCCCTAGTCTTGTAGAATTCACTAGGGAAAGGCGAAACTCTATCAAAAAGTTTAGACAGGTAGTCTGTATCCAATTATGTGGAGGACTTTGTTATTCAGGGTTGAATGACTTCTGTAAAGCAAGGATACATTTTCATGGTGATGAGAAGCATTAACAGGGTTTAGCTGGAGTTCCCCACATGACTTTGCTTGGTCTCTTCCTGGCTACTTGAGAAAGCCAGAGGAACCTGCTTTAGGAAGCAATGACCCTAACCCGATGAGTTGAAGCTGTGTTCATTATACATGCATTTTTAGGCGAGGAGCCCTGTTGGTGCAGCAGGGAAGCACCTGACTGTGAACTGAAAGTCTGGTGGTTTGAAGCTGCCCAGGGACAGCTCAGGAGAAAGGCCTGTCGGTTCTGCCTCTGGACTGATCGCTCAGAAAGCCCAACGGGGCAGCTCTGCCCTGCCACCTAGGATCCACAGGAGCTGGAATCTCCCTGGAGAACAACATTCACTCAGGTATAAAATAATAAAAAAAAATTGAACCAAAAGATGCTTCATGAAGGCATGAGCATGAAACTTCTGAAACTCAACTCTCTCTGTACGGTTCTATTGATTTAAAAGTGTAACCATCTAGTTTTCAGGAAAATAAATACCCAACAAACACACACACCTCCATCATAGAGCACAATTCAGAAGACTAATCTGTGAGGAAATCAAGATTCTACCTGAATCCTGAGCAGAAAGAATAAAAGTATTAATATTTAATGTATAAATACAATAATATGGGGGGGGTGGTCAAAGAAAGTGACTGTATGATAAAAACAAAAGAAGAACCAGGTGTGATGGCTTTGGGAAATCTACAGCGCTCTTATGTTTAATGGATTGGTTGGAATTTCTGAATATCCAAATGATAATTCTTGTCAAACACTCTTGACATTTCAAGTTCTGCTTCAGGAAAAGAGGGAGGTTGCCACTACCACCACTGTCACCTCTTGGGCATGCCCTCTCTGGGGGTGGTGATCTCAGTGGGTGGAGATCCACAGTTCCTGGGCTGTCAGGAACAGCTTGGTGGAGGCTGGAACATTCTGGAGGGGGGTGAGAGCTGTGGAGTCATACCAATTGGATTTTTATTCCGCCTCTTTCACTCACACTAGCTGTGTGACCCTGGGCAAATAGCCAAGTCTGTCTGAGTTTCATAGCCTCACTTAAACAATGAAAAATCATATATATTTTAAAGGACCCTTTGGAGGATGTAAAGGACCCTTTGGAAGCAGCCTGTATACAATATCTGCTGCAAACATGCACACAGTGAAAGTTGTTCTTTCTTTTCCTTTCCACAGTTAATCCAACGAAAGTGCTGCCAAACTCGCCTGAGTATATCTTAGTATTATTTTTGTTTTGAGAACCCAAAAGATGGTTTAATCTTCTTGCCAATCCAGACCGTGATTTTTACTTTCCCTGGTAGGAAATGGCTTGTTAGGAATAACTTAAAAGAATTGCCTTTTTCTTTCAGAGGTTAGTTCCACTTGGGCTCTTCACTAGAAAAGAGAGGAACTGGCCTGTGTCCCGAAGATGTGACAGATTTAGGGAGAACTGTCTTCTGCTGTGGTAATGAACAATTTCAAAATCTTAATGGTTTTCCCTTCTTCTTTCCTTCTTTCTGACTTTTGACTGCAAATTAGGTCATTTCGAGGGCAGATGATCAGTTTTACACTCAACCATCCATGGACATTTTATTTCATTTCATTGATTGCAATCTCTACAAAGACACATCACTGATCCCTCTTCCTCCCCATGTTTCCTGCTTCCGTTATTTCTTCTTCCCTAGGCCTCTAAACTTGGTCCTTGGGCAACTCCTGTGTTTTTGAACGTGATTTATCAGTGTAACATGGGAGAGAATTCATTTCTGCACCTGAAGGGTGACTAAGGGCCATAGAGAACCAATAAGTTTAGCTTTTAAAATTATTGTTCATCTACTCTATCCAAGATTTTCCAATGTGATCCTTTTCAAGGCAGTTACTGGTTGCAGCTGGGCACCATCTAGTTCTTCCGATTTCAGGGCTGTGGAGACGGATGTTTGGGTGGTCCCGGAGTCCATCGGACTGATTGTTTCCATGTATATTTACATTTTCATCATTCTTCTTTCCTCTGGACTAGGAGAGACCAGCGTTGCACTGCTCAGGAGTTTTTAAGACCGCAGTCACTACTCACCAAATTAGAATCTTGAACATTGTCATTGGTATACCAACTGACCTGGGTGATACCGAGACGATGGTCTTGAGACCCCAGGACTAGCGACCCATTCCTTCAAGGTATCCAGCTATGTCTGAAAAGTTTCATAACCTTGCCCTCTGTATGCCCCACCACTTTTGTGGATGTATTTATAGCAAAGGCAAATAGTCTCAGTGGTACTTTATAATATCCTTTCATTCATCAAAAAGAAAAGAAAGTGATGAAAAAGAGATTTTTGATTAATCATTTTATTGGGGGGGAGGCCCTTAAAAATCTTATGACAATCCATCATTCAATTGTATGAAGCACACTTGTACATATATTGTCAAAACTTTTTCTTTCTACCTGAGTCCTTGCTATCAGCTCCTCTTTTTATCCCTCCCTTTCCTCTTCCTCCCTTCCTCATGAATCCTTGATCAGTTATTTGTTACTGTTATTTCATGTCTTACACTGTCCGTTGTCTCCCTTCACCTACATTTCCGTTATTCATCCCCCTGAGGGGTGGGCTGTATATTCAACCTTGTGGTGTAATGAAAAAGAGATTAATTGATGCAACATAGAAAGATAAGAATGGATGGATGGACAGGTGGCATGAGTGGATAATCATGAGAATATAACCAAGTGTAAGTTGTACCATCAAATTGATGGGTATGTAGGTATTCACTCAATATATAGTTCTTCCTATTTTTCTATAGTCTTGAAGAGGCTTTACAGTAAAAATTGGGGGAATGTTTATTTCTTGCTTAGACTACAGACCCACCAAGAATTGACTTGGCCTCTGTTCCACATCTTTTTGTGCCAGGACCCAGGATGATGGATCATCTTGAAAGAGACAGTTGCCATGGCAAAGGGAAAGAGGGCACAGCTGGGCTTTACACAGTTGGATGTTTCTGCCTGGATGTGACATCTGTGACTTCTGCTGCTCGTACATAGACCTGTCACATCTCAAGGGAGCCCTATCATCTGCCTAGAAGGGGGAAGAATGGAAACATTAGGGATGTTTGCACACCTTCAGATAGTTGCACACCTATGAGCATCCTGACTACCAAAGGCATCATGAGAAAAAGGAGGCTGTCTGCTCCTGTCACGATGGCCAGTCTGAGAAACGATAAAGAGTCATCATACTCGAGGCTATCCGGCTGCAATGAGTTGGAATTGAGTCACAGGCAGTGGTTTGGGACTGGTGGCAGGCGATTTGATGTATATTCATGGCACCTTTGAAAGACAGAGTGAGACTACGCCAGAGGGTTGCCATGGCTGTCTCTCTTCACTGGGCCAGGCTGCCCACCCTTTCTCCCTCAGAGAGAATGAGGGGTTCTACATGCCCACCTTGTCCTTAACACCCAATCACTTAACGGCGGCATCCCTACGACTAAGAAAGGTAACATGAAAAGGCGAGTTCACACAAGGCAACGGTGGTGAGGGAATTCAAGTGCTTTTTAAGGTCTCCTCTATTCTTCTTCTTCTGGAGTCCCTTTAAAGGGAGCAGGAGAACTCGCATGCGAAAGGCTAATATATTCCAAACTTCTCACTCACTGTTCTGCAGCCAGCCAGCTAGCCAGCCAGCTCTTTCTAGAATCTCATAACCTTTTTATTGTGTCAGCTCATTTTCAGCGTCAGTGAGAACACATGGAAGCTGTCCAGAAAACATACGAAAAGCAGAAGTCAAAAAAGAGGCTGGAAAAGCCCATCAGAAAGGAACCAACACAGTCAATTAGCTCAATAAACAAGATTTTAAAATGATTCTCTACTCAACATTTTAGAGGAGTCGGGGAAGACTTCCCAGCCAAGGTGACATTTGAGCTGGCATTTGAAGGCATTGGCGAGGTAGAAAATGGAGCAGAGCATTCCGAGGCGGGGGGGGGGGGGGGGACAGGCTATGCAGTAGGGGGAAAGCTTGTTATAAGAAATCCCCCAGGGCACTCAAGAGTAACCGTGAGGATGATTATTAAAGAACTGAGAGAAGATTTAAAAAAAAAAAATACCCACCCACACCCACCCATTTGTTAGCACCCTAGGAATGGAATACCATGCTTGATCAGGAAAAAGTTTTCTCTCCTCTGATACATTAACCATGGTGAATCTGAGAAAACTTCTTTTTTTCCTGCAGTAGTTTCCTTGATAAAACACTCACAACACCATACACTCCCACAGCCAAAACCACCTTCATAAAGAGCTACATTTCATGTTGTGGTGCTCACTGTCCTGACACGATCACTGAAATAAATATGGGTGCACACACTAATGTGGTGAAGAAAGCTGATGGGGGTGTCCAGCTATTAAAAGATATGGAGTCTGGGGTCTTAAAGACTTGAAGTTAAACAAGTAATCATCTAGCAGGGAAGCAACAAAGACCACATGGAAGGAGCACACCAGCTGCATGATTACGAGGTGTTGACAGGATCCGGTCTCAGGTATCGGACATCAGAAGATCCCAAACAAACAATCACATCAATGCAAATGAGGGGAGTTGGAGTGAAGTCCCAAAGCCCAACATCTGTAGACCCTTGGACATCCCCTCACAGAAGGGTCACAAGGAAGGGAGGAATCAGCCAGAGTGCAGTCTAGCACCAATGAAACATACAACATTCCTCTAGTTCCTTACTGCTTCCTTCCCCCAACTATCATGACCCCAGTCCTACCTTACAAACCTGGCTAGACCAGAACATGTACACTGGTACCCATAAGAGCTCTCAACAAACAGAATCTAGGACAGATACCCCTGCCCCCCAATGGTAATGGGAGTAGAGAAATCATGAGGGTAGGAGGAAGATTTAGGAGAAGAAATGGGGGACTAATTACAATAATCGATGTATAATACACATTTCACCTCACCCCCGGGACCAACAACAGAAACATGCACGAAGGGAGAGAGCAGACAGTGCAAGATATTAAAATAAGAAGTTAGAAGTTATCGAGGGTTCACAAGGGTGAGAGGGGGCAGGGGAAAATAGAAGCTGATATCAAGGGCTCCATAGAAAGAAAGTGTTTTGAAAATGATGATGGCGACATATATACAAATGTGCTCGACACAATGGATGGATGGATTGTTAGGAGAGTTGTAAGAGCCCTGAATAAATTGATTTATTTAAAAAAAAGAGCCATATGTACACCATCGCAATCAACTGCAAGGCTCTCTCACCCCTCTTGCACCCACCACACACCCTGCAAACCCACGCCACACATCCCTAATACCCATGACACACTGCATCAGCCCCTGTCTCCACACACCCTTTCTCTGTTTGTGGATTTCCCACAAACAGGGAAATCCAACAGAAACAACAAACCACAAAAAGAAAACATCACATAAACAACAGCAACCTAAAGATGACAATAAAAATAACAAAAAAGACCACCATCGATATTCAAAAAGTCAGAGAAGAAATTTCCTTCTTGGAACAAGCAAGAGAAACATCTGAGACCAGAGCAAACCCAGGCTGGGTCAAGAGGGAGGAGAAGGCAAGCAGGCATCATAGAGTATCCTGGTTTGATCTCCCACAACCAAGTGTGCAGCGATCTTTGTCCATTAGAAAAGCTATGGAGTCCCCGCCTGTGACTCAATCCAGCCAGACACTCCGTAGCTGGACCCTGGACTCCCACCATCCTCCATGGTCCTTCGCAAACCAGCTTCACAATCCAAGCTCTGACACAGCTCCCCTCATCACACCTGCATTCTGTCAAAGTCATCCCTGAATCACACAGGCCAGTGTGCTCCCTTGCTGAGGTCTCCCCCACGTGGCTACCTGTCTGAACACAAGCCTTTGAGACCCCAGACTCCATTCCAATTGATGCCTGGCCACCATCCTCCCTCCTCACCACACTCAGCAGCAGCAGCCTCTCCCCAGGACTCTCCCCCTGAAGGTGAGCATTGAGAAGGCCACCAGAACCATCAGTTCCTGGACTGTTGGCAGAACCCAGGAAAAACTCAGAATTCATCTGTTGTCCTTGGGCCATGAATGACCCAGGTTTACCCCGGCAGTCATATCATGAAAAAACCACAGCAAAACAAAACCCAATAGGAACAACAAAAACACTAAAACAAAATAACAAAAGGCAAAAGGGCAAAAATCAAACCCAAACAAAATGAAAAATAAAGAAATGTAAAGGAAAACATTGTCAATCACCCCTGGGGTAGAAAATATCTTCAAGTAATTTGCTATAGAGAGTACCATTGGTGAGTTCATAGAAACTAAATTCTTGTGTTTATTAGTTGGCAACAATTTTTGTCAACTTTACTAATTGATTTCTTTTAATGTAGTCACCATGATTTCTAACTTTGGGGAAGAAAGTGCTCTCCTAGGTTGCAGATAAATTAACACCCACGCACTGGGTTAAAACAGACAGACCAGCATTGCAGGTAGATGAGCATCTCCACAATGACACCATATTTTTTCTTTTCATTGTAGTAGAATATAGATAATACCCATTTTATCCATTTGAAGTATATATTCAGTGGTATTAATTATATCCACAAAGTTGTGTACCCATCACAGTTTATTTCCAAAATTTTTAATCCCTTCCAATTTTTTGTACACAGTGAGCAATGATTCTCATCTATTTTCTGTTTCTATACTTTTGCCTATTCTAGATACTTCATATAAGTGACATTGTACAATGTATTTTTTGTGGGTTTGGTTTATTTCACTTAGCATGATTTTTCCAAGGTTCATCCATGTGGCAGTGTGCATCAAAACATCATCTCTCTTTATGGCTGGATGATGTCTCATTGTACATAGGAGGGTAAGTAAAAAACTTGGCTATTAGAATTCCAGTTCATACATGCATGTGTTTTTATTCCAAACAAAATATGGTTAGATATGACTCTTTGATCAGAGAATGCCCAATGACAAGTTCTCTCAGTAGTATACTTGTTTTACTCTTATTAGGTTCTCTTCCAGAAAAAAGATACAATCAAAACAGTGGTTTTCAAAGGATTCTATTGGATCAATTTAACTCAAGGTAAAGAAGCTAGCTAAGAAGTTTATAGAGACTGTTTATTTAAATTCCAAAGAGTGTACACTTCACAGGTTTTATTGAAGGACACGGAGTGATCATAGGGACTGCTTATTGAGAAGTTTTGAGAAAATAGAAAACTTCACCTCTGAGGAAAAGTTCAGACAATTTGAGCCAAAGGAATTTTTTCTCATCATGACAATGCACTTGTTCATTCTTTTTTAAATTAATTAATTAACTAATTAATTAATTTTTGTGGGCCTCACTGCCCTCTGGTGGTTATGGGAGACACCCAGTGCTGCTCCTGAGAGCTGCCGCTGGATTTGAACTGCCAAGCCCGCAGGCCGCAGTCCCGCACTCAACCACTTACGCCACCGGGGCTCAGCCCACACCTGTTCATTCTTACACCTGAGTTTGGCTTGGGTTAATTTTCCCTCTCTCGCATGCAGGTTACTTATTGTTAGCCCAGAGTCAGAAACATAAAAAGATAACTCTAGAATCACTGATATTTATATCTTATAAGTCCAATCAGCATAATTTTGTAATTTTAAGTAGTGGATCAATGTGACATCTTATGGAAAGGATTGATCAAGGTCTCTGTGGATTGAATAATGACATAGGGCTAGAGTAAAGTGACCAGATATCCCGCTTTTTAACAATTTGTCTGCATCCTGCGGCACTTTAAAATTAAAATAAATATATTATAATGCTATTTTTGCATTCTATGAACATTTTTGTTGTTCCATAGACCATATAGACAAAATTTTAATCAAGAATTCCACCCCCACCCCGTGTCCTGCTTAAAATGTGGTCACTTTATGCTAGAGGGGTAATGTAACTCTGAGGGGGGGTGGTAAAAGTGTAATGTTGATCCTGTCAACTGAAGAAAAAGTGTTCCTGCTGTTTCTTCAAACATGAAATTGAGGAAAAGGCATACCAGGTATGTGCTATTCTGGGTAGATTAGAGGAACAAATTCATGAACACACACATGGATATCAGGGAAAGACTTATATACAAGAGAAATGGAACATTGAGAAAGCATCCCAACCCAGTCCATTACAAAGTCATAAGTCTAATAATAGCCCATATGTCCAACACCAGTCTATAAAGTCTCCTTCCAACTCACGAAGTCACAGGCCAGGGGGTGCAGAGTCCTGGCTTTGGCAGGAGTCCCCTCATGGCTCCTCATTTCCAGGGCTCAGGGTCCATCAGCAGTATCCATTGGCTGTAGAAACATCTCAGCACTGGCAGGGATCTCTCTGTGACTTTTCTAACTTCAGAGGTCTGGTTCCATCGGGCAAGGCTGAGTGACTTCTCCTCCGGTTCTTCCAGTTCCTCAGATGCGGCCATCTTGTCTTGTCACTAGAGCGACTCTCAACAACTGGAGAAAAGTTCTCTCATCTTCATGAGGGAAATATCGTGAGACTTCCCAGAATTCTCAGAGAAAGCCTTACCCACAGAGGTCTCATTGGTTATATCCAGATTGACAGGCTAGACTCCACCCCTAGACTTCCAATCATGAAACTGACATCAAGCACATGACCGCCACAGGAGATGTATTAACTTGCTCAAGTAATGAAACTGCATCTATGACCCTAGTAACAAGAGTTTTGACCTAACCTGTATCTAGCCATTCAGCCATGTGGGGAATATTGAGATATTTCTCCTCAAGTAAAAGTATGCCCCTCAATTATTGACTATAAAACTATTATTGCCTTAGACTGAGCTCTCTAAATAAACAAAGCCAATAAAGCTTATGTAAATATGTACTCATATGTGCATATCTAAACAGAGATATATATGATAAAGGTATATACTGTGTGTATATAAAGGTATCTATCTATCTAAAGATGTATATATATATTGTTGTTAGGTGCTGATATATATATATATATATATATATATATATATATATATATGTCGGAACCAACTCTTTGTGTGTGTATTATAAAAATATATAATATACCAAATGTGTGTGTTTATAATGGCTCACACTGTTATAGAAGTGGACAAGTCCAAAACTGGGCAGATCCATTCTAGGTCCAGGGATGGGATGTTAGGCTCAAGATGTCTCCTGACTCATGTAGTTCTGGTGGCAGATGAACCCAAGGTTGGCAGGAAGGTGGCAGCTGATCGCTGTAGAAGGGATCGGATCGAATCCAGGTTGGTAGGTCAGACGCCAGACTTCTGATGACTTCCAGTATCAGCAGGCACTATGCCAGGCCATTGGCTCAAGTCCATAGAAACAGAGCTCAATTAGCCAGAGGCAGGCAGGATCCAGACCCTCAAAAGAATAAACCAACATATGGGAATCAGGCCACATCCGGAGGGAAACTCCTATCAACCCATTCTATCAGAGTTATGATTCAACTGAGTGTGTTGCATTCCATTCTAATCATCTCACAACTCTTTGGTTGCTCATAACAGATCCCAGTGTGTTATGGTATGCTAAGTAGCATCACATCTATGAGGTCTGAACTGCAAAACCACCGAGAATCGTAACCCAGGGGCACAATGCCTGTTGGACTTCTTTCAATTTTGGAGGCAAAAATCTCTCTCTTTTGGATGTGTTACTCCAATATAGTATCCTAAATGACCCCCAAAATCTTCCATTTTTGTATGGGCCACAGCAAAAAGAAATCTTTGCAACAGGTTTAGGCTGCTGTGCAAACCTTATGACCCAGCTAGCAGAACCAATGGTTCTTGAAGGGTCCATGGTAGATAATAATGCTCTTAGGAGACTTTGGCAAGCTCCTGTTTGGGAATCACATGCAGTTGCTTAGGATTTTGGAGCAAAGCCTTGCTACTCTTTGTGATAACTACTTTCCTTTGGAGAAATAGATTCAACCCATTGCTGGCCTTGACTAGAGACTTAACTCTTACCCATGGGAGAAGTGACAATTTGGTCTCTCATGAACTGAATGTTGTCTGACCCACATAGACTTAGCATTGGATGTACACAGCAGTTCTCTACTATTGAATGGAAGGGAGATATATGGAATTATACAGAATCTGAGAGTGCAAGTCACATTACCTTCTCTTTCCTAGACTGTGACCTTCTGGATGGTGCTATGGGCCTATGATCAGATGAGTGAAGACGAGAAAAACTGTGTTTGATTCATTGTTGATACTGCATGACATATAGGCACCCATCCAAAGTAGCACCTCGGACCTTGTCTGGGGTCTCCCTGAATAGTAGTGGCAGAAGGAAATCTCCCTAGTGAGCAGAACGTTGAACACTACACTGCTTGAAAGATAGCCAGATGTGTGGTTGTGTTCTGATAAAATGGGAGATGGCAAATGGTTTGACTGTTTTTTTTGGGGACTTGTTAAGAACACAATTGGAAAATTGGTGGCTAAAAGAATCATATGGGTAGACCTCTTTGAATGGTCCAGTGATTATATTTCTTATGTGAATGATTGCTGCAGGATGACCTCAGCATTGGAAGGTTTTAACAACCAAGCACGGGAGGATACATTCTATGGAAACCAGTAATCCTCTTTCCCTAACCATTCCTGCCATTGCCCAATAGACTAATGAACAAAATTGCCACAGTGGCAAAGAGGGAGACATGGACTTCCACTTACCAAGGCTGCCACTGCTGAGGGCCCTATTCTAGCAGCAGAGTCAAACTTTGAGTCCCTGATTTCTTGGGGTGATCAGTCAGAAACCTAGTGCCATTGACGTACTTTCCCTGTAGAAAGGGCAGCATTTTGTTCTTTATGGAATAGAATAGACACTTACTGTGAATATGAATTTGCCTTTGTCACATGCAATGCTTCTGCCCAAAGTATCCTCCATGGACGTACAGAATGCCTAAGCCACCAACATGGTATCTTACATAGCATCGTCTTGGCTCAAATGATTCACTTCCCACCAAATGAAGTACAGTAATAGTTCCCTACTCATGGAATTCACTGGTCTCACTGTGTCCCCCATTATCCTAAGTAGCTGATTTATAGAATAATGACATGGATGTCTAAAAATATAATGAAGATTCGAGCTTGAAGGAAATACCTTGCAGGGTTGGGCCATACAGCCTCTCCAGGTGGCTATCTAGTCTCTAAACCAGTACCTAACATATGGTGCTATTTTTCAGATAGCTAGCAGAAGTCAAATGGTAGAACTAAGAGTGATACCACTCACTGTTACCCCTAGTGACTAAGACAAGCTTTGCTCCCTGTCCCAATGACCTCTCTATTCTGAAGGTCCGGAAGCCTTTGTTTCAAAGGGAAGTTCATCCCCACCAGCATTCCACTGAACTCAAAATTAGGAATACCACACAGCTACTTGTGCTCTGCATCCCTCTGGATTAACAGGAGAAGGGAGTTGCTGCATTTATTGGTTGGTGTGATTGATTCTGATTACCAATGGAGAATCCGATCCATATTAAATAATGGAGATACAAAAGAGTACAGATGGCACACAGATCCCTTAGGATGCCTCTTAGAACTACCATAATTTGTGGTTAAAGTACACAGAAAACAACAACAACATCATTCCAAAATGACTACTAATGGTCCAGACCTTTAGAAAGAACCACAATCGTCAGAAGTGCTATCTGAGGCCAAAGGGAATACAGATTGGCGGGTGGACTGAGGGAGTTCTACCTATCAGCTATGACTACGTGACTAGCTGCAGAAACTCAAGCCCACATCCACCTCACTGAAATCAAGTCAATTCCAATTCCTGGCAATCCCATAGGACAGGATGGAAATGACCCTCTGGGGTTCCGAGATGGTAACTCTTTAAGAGAGTCAAAGCCTCTTCTTTCTCCTTCATAGGCTGTGGCTTTCCACTTGCTAACCTTGTGGTAGCTGCTACAGAAATAAGCACAGGGTTCTTCCAAACAAAATGTGCTTGAACATATCTCTTCAGATGTTGTGCCCTTGCTGACAGGCGCTCTCAATAATCTGACAAGCGCTCTCATTAATACACGTGTCTTACTCATGGCTGGGTGTCTTCCAAAAATGAGTTCAGTCAAAAGTGTGGCTTCTTCAGGAGGATCTGCTGGACCCGGTAAGCTCAAGGGTCAAGGCCAACTCAGAAAGGTTGAGTATCTATTTTGTGCACTTCCAAAGGGCTCATCTTGATAGATTTCTTTCCCCCAAAAGGGCAGAAGATAATTGCAGAACTTATGATAAAGTTTTGAGGAAATGGGACATGGCATCAAGGAGAACACTGGTCAGTACATTGACACACTGAAGCCTTTGCCCCACCGTCGTGACCATGGACCATTTGTTCTTGGCCTGTTCATTCAAAGTCTGTCTTCAGAGAAATTATCTGGGAAATCTTACTCTATTTGCAGTAGAGCCTTCATCTTACCCCTTCAGGCTTTGCTATTGCTGAAATGCAAAGACTGTGGCTGTTGGTAGCCCAACTCATAGCCATTAAGCCCCCAGGGCTCCTGTGGCATGCTCAAAAGGAAATGACAAACAGCATTGTTGGCATCATTCTTGATTTCTCCTCCACCCGATCTTAAGTTCTCTGATGCTTTAGCTATGTGAACATAATACAGGTACACCTTATTGTACTGTGCTTCATGTGATTGCATTTTTAGCAAACTGACTGTCTGTAGTAGCCCTGCATGGAACAAGTAGATGCGTGCAGTTTTGCCCACTGCATGCGTTCACTTGGGGTCTTGTCTGCATTGTGCTCTGGTAACTCTTCCAGTTGTTCAAACGTTCTCACAGTGCTATTGCATATTTCATAGATCACAGTGCAGTGTAAACATAACTTTTGGAAGATCTGGGAAGCCCAAGGAATTGGTGTGACTTGATTAATTGTGATATCTTCTCTATTAATGTGTTCTGGAACCAAGCCTGCAAAAGCTGCAAGCTATGTCCATCTTCAAATCTGGGTTGTTTTTATTTTTAATGAAAGGCTGATTTTGAAACAGTCTTTTCTTAGGGTATCTTAAAGTAAATTGCTTCAAACATGATTTTTAAATAATTGAAAAAATATCTATGCATTTATTTCTTGGTATAAAAACAAAATACAGTATTTGGGCATGGTCTCAAATTGATAAATGGAATTGGAAACTTATCTCTTTAATGTGGATCTTCTCTTTGTAAGCACCTGCAATTTTCCCCTGAGCATTTTAAATGATTGAAAAATATCTGCTTCACTCTTTGTCTTTTTCAGCAAAAATGTACCAAACAATTACATTCATATGCCAGACCCTGTTCTCAATGTTTAGTGTCCACTGACTGCTACAACAACTCTGTAAATTAAGTTCTATTATCATGTACATTTTCTGAGATCATCAGGGCAGGTAGGTAACTTGCCTAAGGTTACGCAGCTTGTAAGTGGAAGAACCAAGATTTGAATCACAGCCTTTTGGCTCCAGAGTCTATACTCAACCCCTGAGCCACGATGACAACTTTACTGAGATAATCGATCATGTTCTCAGGTGACTGAGGGCTTTCATGATGCTTATTGATTCCCCCCCCAACCCCCGATAACGCCAAATATGACCATGGTTTAGGACGGGATCGTGTCCCCTCTGCTTTATATCCTTAAGTACTGTGTTTTCTTTTTTATGTACCTTGTCTGCTTTTCCCCCATGCCCCTTCACAGTGAAAACATGTATTTTCAGTATTCCTACCTCCATAAAATTTCCTCTTTCTTCTAACTCTTCTTCCAGTTTCTACAGGATGAGAAACCAGACCACCCAACACGTTAGAACGGTGTCCGACACAGGAGTCAGGCGGCTTGGAGAGAAGACTTAAGCCCTCAGTGAATGGCTCTGACAGCTCTCACAGGCCTCTTTATTTTTTGGCTTGTTTTCTACCCTCAACTGTGATCCAGATAGTCTAGATGGCTGGGTAAGTGACTTCTCAATAAGCGAGGTGTCAGGAAATATAAATTCAAGGCATTTCGACTCTTCCACCTGTTCAGAAATGTTGTAGTCATCATCATAATTGGAAGGATGGCCTAGTTCCTCCGGCTTCTGGGTAGCCATCTGATGCTTAGAAGTCGAGAGATGTGGCTACAACTCGTGTAAAAATAGCCCCTCCAGATGGCTGAGGGGCAAAGTTTCAACTCAGCAGCTTGATATAGCTGAGCATTCACATTTTGGAGTAGGAGGAGAGAGCTATGTGAGAAGTAGCCAGAGAGCCTGGGCTGGTGTCCAGTCATAAGTAGAACAGTGTATGCCAGGAGAGATCACGTAACGTGGCAGATTAGCTGTTAAGGTTTCCTGTTTACTTCATCTCCTCCCCACCTTCCTGGGTGCAACCTTACCTCCAGTTTAAGGAAAACACACCCACACCTACTTGGTGCTTTTTAAAAGAAGTCAAGAATAGAGGTAAATGGCAAAACCCTCTACAATCCTACGGATCTCACTCTGTGACTCAGAGTCCTGGGGGGATGCAAGAGGTTAGTGCACTCAGTTGTGGACTGAAGTTTCCGACACACAAGGCCCCAGGGGTGCCTCGGAAGAAAGACCTGGTGATCTATATCCCCTGTCCTCCCAAATCAACCACTGGAAACCCTATGTTACACAGCTGTACGCTGACACACCTGGGTCGCTGTGCATCAGAGACGTCTCTATGGCAACTGTGTGTGTGTGTGTGTGTGTGTGTTTTAAACTGCTTGTTCCAGAGATGAGAAAACTGAAACAGGAAGATGAAATGAGCTGCCTGCATGTTAGTGGACCTCGGACACTCTCACTTCTCGTCCAGACTCTTGTTTCTCCTCTCTGTGAGGGTACGTGCACTTATTACTATGCTCTGCTCCAAATAATGTTAAACTGAAAACATGAAAAGCCTCTCGTTTAAAAAAAAAAAAAGACAAAGCGAAAACAAATCAGCACATGATATTGCAAAATCCCTGTGAGATGGCTTCCACTCTTCAAAACAAATATCCAGACTCTGCCAGCTGAGCCATCGGCTCAAAACCTTTTGCTTCCCAAATGAAAACGTTGACTAATCAAATGTGACCAGTAGGTTAAGCAATCAATAGAAAAGGTGGTCACATCTTCACGCCTTCGAGTCAGTCGGCATTCCTCCTGGATATTCTGGAAGATGACTTAAACCTCTGCCCGTAGTAAATCCACTGTTGAAAATATCCCAATGTCTGCCTCCAGCCTCGCAGTCCTGAAAGCGCCCAATCTCTTGGGAACATCTGAAGATTTGCTTAAGCAATCGAGCATCATTTTTAAAATATAAGGAGGGATGCTTATATTTAGCAGTTGTGTAAGGCCCTGTAATTTTTGAAAGACAGCTTAATTAAGAAGCATAAGGATCTCTTTCAATGCTGTCGCGACTAACCAAAAACCAAGGCATTGCTGTTCCCTGGTGGCAGTATAGCCTCATTGCAGGTAAGCTACAAAAACAACACAATCAAGCCCAAGTTCATGGCCATCTGAGTCCGATTCGGCCTCACAGTGATGGGACAGGACAGAGTAGAAGGACCCTGGTGGGTATCTGAGATGACAACTCTTTCTCACTGCCATCAAGTCTCAGCCGGTTCATGGTGACCCCCTGTAGGTTTTCCAGGCTGTCACTATTCATGGGAGGATGGTGATGGCTTTGAACTGCCGACCAAGAACATCACAGCCCAACACAGTGTAACCCGTTCGTCACCAGTGTCCTAGTGCAGGTGAGGTGGGGAGAGGGGGTTAAACAATTTCTCTGGCCAGATCTTCAAGCCCAGCCTACAATAGAGTGTCTCGCAAAAATACTCCCGTCCATCTTGCATATTCTTTTAAAAAGGTCTTTCAGTAGGTAGCAAAAGAAAATAACTTCTATCTCTTTACCAATTTTGTCCTGACACACGATTTGTGCCATCTAACTGAGAATCGCACAACAGTTTTATAAAGTAGGAAGGAACTTTCCAAAAGGACGTTTCCTTCCTTCTGAAGGAATTCTTCCTCACATGGTATGGAGTGCAGGGTTTATGCCAGGCATCTTGCTGAGCGTGTCCTGGGAGCATGCGAGGAGGTCTCAATCCAGTTCCCATGACAGTGCCACGCCCTCATGGCTGACTCACAAGAGTGGTGCATGGGAAGGATGGATGGAAAGAGGAGGAGGACGAGGGTTTTTATGTGGATGTCTGGGCATGCCCTGTTGACCGCAGCTGGAACACTCCCGTGAACAGTCAGCATGATCTGCGCATGTGGAGTGGGCTCTGACTCATGGAACAGCATGCAGAGCAGAATGACATGCTGCACGGTCGCCTGCCATCTTCGTGACCAGTGCATGCTACCATCCAGGGCTGGCTGGGACACTGTGCATTCTGCGTTCCCTTTCAATATAGAGGACTCATTTCAAAACACTATGTATGGGACAATATCTGCTGTAGCCCATACGGATTCCATTGGCTAATTTCCAAAGGTGAAACACCAGGCCTTTCTCCTAGGTGCCCTAGGCTAGAAGCTCCACTCTAGCCTAGATATGGGTGAACCAGGGGCGGAGCATCTAGCATCGGTCACCACAGTACAGCAATGGTCAGGTGGGGGGCAGGGATTAGGAAGAGGGGTGCTAGTTCTATCCCAAAGAGACCTGTCTCACCCTGTCGTGTAGATACAGAGATTTAGGTAGTGCTAGCCGGGAGCAGAGATGCGCCTGCAGCCATCTGCTGCCCCAAGTCAGAAGGCAAGTTAGGGCATGATTGTTTTTCAAGGCCTTTATTAAGAAATATCAAAAGTTGGTTACAGTTCCATACACAGTCTTACAAAGTTCAAGGGCGGGGACTATGGAGAAGAGAGGCCATCCATATGCATGTTTGAACAACATGGTAGCTTGTCAGAGTGTTACGCCGTATTGAAGAGCCAACCACCATACAGGTTTTTCCCATCTCCACTAGGACAGAAAGGTTTCAGTTTCTCAGGGTCAGCGAGTTGATCCGGCCTCCTGGCAACCGTAGAGGACAGAATAGAACTGCCTCTGGGGGTTTCCAAGACCGTCACTCTTGATGGGAATGAACAGAAGGCCCCACCCGGCTCCTGTGGTGTGGTTTCTGGTTTTGAACAATTGACCTTGTGGTTAGCAGCCCGGTGTGGAACCACTGCACCACCTGCTTGAGACTCAGTCAAGTCTACACACTTTTAAAATACCTGTGCTTTCATTTGCTCATCACCCCTCTGGGAACAAGCAACGCTGCTTATGGGAAGCCAACACTAAGATCCATTCACTTTCTATGACATTTTCACAAGCTGAAAGTGGGGAAACCTAGCAAGTTACATGTCACCGCAGGACACACTGGAGAGCCCATCCACGTCACGATTATTTATTTCACATTGAACAGCAAAGGGGGAGTCACTCAAACAGAGGGTCGCAATTATCCAATAATGCGGGAGCAAGCCATCTCTCTGTAGCCCGGTCGGGAGCCAGTGAGTGTAGGATCATCAGCACGAAACACGGGGAGGAATCTTCTCAGGGATGTCGCACCACGATCTTTTATGTCAGGGATATGGCGCCGGGGGAGTGACACGTTCAAAATCGTCGGGGCACGTGGGGGAACAGCGACGGCGCGGCATGCCTTGGGTAAGGCTTGTGCTGGTTTACCAAGAAGGAGATTTCTGAAGAGATTGTCCAGCGACGTCGGACAGAAAGGGCCTCGGTCTTCAGAGGAACGACTCCTTGTTCACCCACATGAGGCTGCGCGTCTCGTTGGGCTTGCACTCGTACTCGATGACCGAGAAGGGGCTTCCCCACTGGCAGTGGTCGCGCTTGTGGTAATTGTAGAACTTGACCTGCCACACCGTCTCAAAGGTCCCGATATCTGTGAACTGTAAGGGAGAGAAACACACTGCGTCAAATACCCCGGGAAAGGACTGACAAGGGCCAATATTGGTGAAGGAGGGCGCTCTCTGCTTGCGCCTCTTCGTCATTCTTTGAGGCTGTCGTTTAAGTAAAGACTTATATTCCTAGACGTGGGATGTCTTTTCCTGAAAAGCTATCTCTAAACTATATTGTTTTATGAAATTTCATTCCCATTGCACATCTGGTGTGGTAGTTCAAGAATTGTCAACTTGAGGATTAGGCATGGAGGGGTGGAGACTAGCCTGACAATTAGATCATAGCCAATGAGACCTCTCTATGGGCATGGCCCCCTGAGGATTCTGGAAGATCTGGTACTTCCTCCTTGAAGGTGGGAGACCCCCCCCCCCCGCCATCCTCTCTGCTGGCTTCCCTGGGAAACATTGCAGCTGCCAAGACACATGAAACTACCCTAGTACCCTGAGCCGGACAAGCCACATGGATACAACCAGACCTCTGAAGATGGAGAAGCCACAGAGTGACCCCTGCCACCATTGAGATGTTCACAAGGACACTGGATCCTAAGAATGTCTACCCACTGGCTTATGATCGTCTTGCATTTGGCTTCATTGCATGTGTTTAGTGAGTCTGAAGAGGATTGGTATCGGACATATGCTTTAATATCAGACTTATTATGGTCTTGGACTGGACTGGGTTGGGATGCTTTCTTAATGTACAATTACCCTATATATAAAACTCTCTTATATCCATATACATGCTTATGAATTTGTTTCTCTAGTCTACCCAGACTAACACATTAGGCATTAGCAATCCTGACGCCCTTCATCGGATGAGTGTTGTGAGTTGCTCAGGCCTTTGTGACTCACAGTGTGTTCCTGATTCGGCTCATTCGGGGAGGTCAATCATCAGGTGTTTCTTCCTGGTCTGTTTTGGCCACTGAAACCCATTCTGCCTCACGGCAACACACATACCTGCGTTTACAGACAGGCGATGGAAACTCTCCTAAATGCTAAGTGTAATATCCTGAAAAAAAAAATACTCAGAACTTTAGTTCCTGCCATAGAAGGAGGACTGGGAAAGGACAATGGAATCACATTGCCTCTTGGTCTCTACCTCACCAGACAGCTGCACACAGCAGCAGACACAACAAAACGTGGCACAGTCTACAATGGCCCTTCTGCCTGAACGCTAAGTTCAGGGAAAATGACTCGAGGTGATACCTATGTTCTATGAGAAGTTCTGAGTATTTAAATATTCTAGGAATCCACGTCCATGGGTCAGGCTTAGATCACATATTATCCCAAACTGTATTGAAGGACCTTCTAGAAGTCACAGTAGTGCAGTTGAAAAAAAACTCAAACATTAGCAGTTCGAATCCACCAGCTGTTCTATGCAGGAGAGATGTGGCAGGCTGCTGCTGTCAAGTTTATAGCCTCTGAAACCCTAAGGGGCAATTCTGCTCTCTAAGTGGGTTGCTTTTGAGGCAGCGGTGACAACATAGCAATGAGGACAGGCTATTGTGTAGCTTGCACACGTAAAAAATATATATGGTGGGCATGCTCCTTGCCCTCAGGAAGTTCCCATTTAGTTTCCAGAAGGTGAACTCACTCGCTGCCATCAATACCAACTCATAGTGTTAGGTAGGGAAGAGACAGGTACAGGAGGTTGTCCCTCCCATGCCTGCATAGGCCATCCCTCCTCCACCCCCCACCTCCACAGGAAGTTGGGAAGGAAATCAGGTGAGCATTAGGCACCTGTGAAGACTTAACTGGACATGCTAAAATTCAGGCCCCAAGCCAGGTGGGTGTTACACCTGGGTGGCCCAAACTAGGCTCAGGTGGACTTGCTTCAGCCAATGGGTCGACTGATACCTTCAGCCATACCTCTCCAGCCAGAGGGCTGAAATACCTGGTGGTGGCAGGAGGGGTGTCCTCTCTTTACCCCACTCCTAAACTTAGGCAGTGCTGCTCTCTCTGGCCTCAGTTCATCACATGTGGGTGCGCTGTTTCATGAGGCGGCTCTTGCTCTGTTGTGAACGTCCACACAGCTTCCAGGTGGCTTGGCATGCTGCCCTGAACAGGTGTGTGTTCTTTTGAGACTGCAACCCTGAAACTTCTCCTGTCCTTCATAAAAACTCCTATGGATTACAACCAGACTACAGCGTGAATGCTTTCTCATTTGAAGCCAGGAACCAAGAACCACGTGAGAGACCTCTCAATACTAACCCTATGGTAAAGTGGCCAGATTTTAAGCGGGACACCACTGACTGGGGGAAGAGGAGGGGTTCTTGATTAAAAATGTGGTCTATAGGGAGCAACAAAAATTTTCATAGAACACAAACTTAGTATTGTAATATATTTATGTTAATTTTAAAATGCCGGACGACGTTGTTAAATTGTTAAAAAGTGGGACATTTGGTCACTTTACCCTATGGGGTTTCTGAGCCGATACATCTTTATAGAGATCAGAAACCTTCATCTTTCTCCTAAGAGTCACTGGTGGTTTAGAACTGTAGGCCTTGCCCTAACAAAGTCAACAGCCCCAGCAGCCTAATACTAATACTTAACCCACTGCCTGGGTTCCTCCTTACAGAAGAGGGAGGACCTGCAAATCTTCATTGGGACTTGGAACCCACTAGAACCAGTTGAGTCCCGGCCAACACAATGAAATCAGAAGAGACCTGACTTTGTAAAATGTGGGAGCATCACAATGATAACTGGATCAGGAAACACGGGTGTGGCCCTGCAGCGGGACACAGATGACGCAGAGAGGAGTCTGATGCAAGGGATTGGAGAGTTGGCAGGACTGGGCAGAGCAACCATCTTTGAGCCAAGACCCACTGTTTCTGACTCTGCTAAGGGCTCCTATGCAACCAGCAGGTGGTCCTTCTTTTCAAAGAGATTAACTTTAGATGTAGCAGGATATCAGAGTCGTTTTTTCTCCTCTGGTGGATGGTTCACACACACACACACACACACACACATTTGGGCACATTTTCGTTTCATTTCGTGGGCCATGACTGAACCGGGATGAACAGGCTCAACTCACTGATCTCGACACAGGCTTTTCCCAAGCTGTAAGCTGTCAATTCTCTTGTAACTGAGAAGAGGGCACCGAATACCCCAGAGGCCACTGGGCAGATATTCAAGTGGCCCGTGGGGTAGCCTGACCCTGTGACCACCTCCTAGAGCTATTTAGGGGACCTGGCACTAAACACCATGATGCCTGTCGTTATTTTCTCCGCAGATCCTTCCCTGTCATGGGAGAGGGCAGGGACTGACGTGGCAAGGTTCCTAGACTTGCCAGGAGCCAGAAGACATCACAGTGGTGGTTGGAGAGGGGGTGTGTGTGTGCGTGTGGGGGGGGGGGGGAGTGAGCAATAGAATCTTGTGCATTGTGGTGACTACAGGAGGAGGTGATCATGTGCTTTTCCGACAGCTTTGCAAGAGTTTCCTTTAGGACGTTTACTGGAAATAGTGAGTTAAGATACTGAATGTCCACAAAGCTAAACTTTTGAAAATATCATTTTTTAACAGAATTATGGCTTGAAGACAAGGACTCATTAGCATTAGCCCACAGACCCAGATTGGCATTAACCCAAGTGTCTGTCATCTGGTGACTGATTCAACCCCTTTTGGTATGTGGTACGATAAAGACACTTTACTCAAAAACAATCACTCACACCAAAGAAACAAACCAAAAAGGGATCATAGCAATCCAGGCAAAGAGAAGGCTGGATCTCAAAGGCACGTCAAGAAATGAATTCGGATTATAAAGAATACATGCTTCATACATTCTATTTGTATAAAATTCTAAAACATTTAGAAGCTATTGTGGCACCATATAACCTATAGTGACAGAAATCATGGATCACCTGGTGGTTCCTTAGGGCCTGTGGGAAGGAGGTGATTGATGCATATGTGTGATAGGTGCTTCTAGGGGGGTGGAAATGTTCCATATCTTGATTAGGGTGTCAGGTACATTGTCAAAAGTCATTGAGCTATGCCCTTAGTGGGTGGATTTAGTATATGTAAAATATACCTCAAAGTTGATTTTAAAATAGAAATATTCCGGGACTGCGGTCCACTGGGATGGAGGTTCAATTCCAGCTCCACGGAGCAAAGGCTGGGCTTCCTACTCCCACCACCAGAGGGCAGTGATGCACGCCCCCCCCCCAAAAAATAGAAACATTCTAATCTTTGGGGTCAAGCTGGGATTTGGTCAACTGGTATAACATAGCTCAGAAAGCTAATGTTTTCTAGTCTAGCTTGGTGAGTAGTGCCTGGGGTCTGAAAAGCCAGTGACTGTTCATCTAAGAGACAGCTAGAGCTCTGTGTGCACAGGAAACCCAAGCCTCTACAAGACTCATCGTCAACCTAACCTGCACCATGGCCTAACCTGCCTTGAACTCTAACTAGACGGTGCCCTGTGACTACCCATACCAACTGACCAACATGACCAGGGACACAATAGAGGTCCCTGATAGAAAAGGGCAAAAAAGAAGAACATAAATCCTTTGAGAAAAAAAAAAGGTCAATTTACTGGCCTGCTAGAGATTAAAAGAGCCCCTGAGACTACCACCCTGGAATGTCTTATAAACATGGAACTCATGACCCCATTCCCAGGGGTCAATCTCAGCCCAAACACAGCATGGCTCAGAGAATAAATAACATCGCTTGTAACTACTGACCCCTCTAACAAGAGGCCTAACAGTCAACATTTACCCCAGTCCAAAGGTGAGAAGGTCAAGTGGGGAGGGGCAGACATGGAAGCTAGGTGAAAAGAAGCAGAACAACCAGAATGGATAGAATGAGTCTGCTCAAACATTGTGAAAAATGGACCCAATGTCATGGAGTACTATGTCTAGAACTTGTTGAATGAGAACTGAGTTTGCTGTGGAGATTTCCTCCATAACCACAACAGAATACTTGGAAAAGAGAAAAGACTCATTGTTTGGCAAAACACAAGGAAATAGGTGTTTTAGACACCACGCTCGGAAGAGTAATTGATATCAAATGAAAGATGTGAATACACTTTGGTACCGCAATCTCACTTGCAATTCATCTTAGAAACACAACCATGTCGATAGTAGTAGATATTTGAAAACTGAACATCCGTCTTTAAGGAAATAACTTAGTGGAAGCGCTAAGCAATGGAATACATAGAATTTTTAAGTATTAACATCTTTAATTAAGTTTTTTATTTTATATTGCCACATGAACCAAAAAGAGTACCAAGAGTATGTAGCTATCAATCCATTTCAATAACATTGTGTATGTCAATAAGACTATAAATGGATGGAATATATTTTATTGCCTTTTAAGTGCTTTTCTATATGTTTAAAACTTCACATTACTTTTCTAATTAGAAAAAAATTATACCTAATTTACAACATGCTGCCATGTGGCTACTATTATAATATGAAAAACTCTATAGATGAATTGTGAGACCTACCAAGAGCATTGGGCTAAAGACCGAAACAACTCATGAAAAACAAACAGAAATGGCGAACACGTAAAGACCATTCAGAGGGGCTGAGTCCTGGTGGCGTAGTGGTTGGGTGCGGAACTGCGGCCCACGGGGTTGGGGGTTCAAATCCAGCAGCAGCTCTCCAGGACCAAGGCTGGGCCTCCCACTCCCACCAGAGGGCAGTGATGCCCCCCCCCCCCAAATGAACAAGTCAAAATGATCTACCAACTAAACACCACTCAGATGTGACTAGAATTAAAATACCATATGTACCATATTTTTTCGGATCACCAGATGCACTTTCCCCCCCAAAGTGGGGGGAAAATGAGGGTGTGTGTTATGGTCCAAAGATATGGTACTCCAGAACATTTTAGTACACTGGCACTATTTGGTTCAGAATATTTTTTTGTTTTCCTGCTCTAGAAACTGAATGTGTCTTATGGTCAGGTGCATCTTATGGTCCAAAAATAATATGGTACTTGAATATAAGCCAAGGTACCTACCTAATTTTACCATAGAAAAGTTGGTATATATTTTATGCTTAAAAAACTCAGCTTACACTTGAATAGATAGGTGTATAATTTTATAAAGATAATCCCTATTAACTAAATAACATTTTCTGCATAGCTAGAAATAAATGCATCCAACATTAGGATTATAAGAAAATCCCAGCATATTCATATGATACACTTATAAAACCATTGTAAAAGAATTTAGCATTTTTAGGGATGAAAGGAAAGACAGATTTAAACAGTTTATACAGATCATGAGACCAAAGACATAAAGTAAAATACATAGCAAAATATTAGCTACAGAACTTCTAAGCAAAGGGGTTGAGTGTTTTTCATACGTTTCCTATAATAGATTTCCTGTAATACATATTACTTTGCAATGGCAGATAACTTTTGAAGTGGGAAAATGGATTAATTATCCTTCAACATGTAATATAATCATGCCGTGAGGCCAGGGACTCCTGTACATGTCTATGAAAAATACATGTACTTAAATTGAAAAAGTCTATGTTCATCCTACAGCTCAGGGAGCCTCAGGGATTAGGCATTGGGCTGTGAGCTGAATGGTTGGCAGTTCTAAACCACATGCAGCTCCTCAGGGAAAAGCCTGGGTTTTCTGCTTCTGTAAACAGTAACAGTCTAGGAAACCCACAGTTGGGGAGGGGCGCTATGCGTCACCACTGACTCAGTGGCCTGAGTTTGATTTTCCTGCCGCTTTGGTAACATCAGGCACAGAGGGAGGTGCCGTGGAGTCAGTTCCAATTCATAGGAACCCCATGCACCACAGAAGGAGACACCGCCCAGTTCTGCACCAGCCTCACAGTTACTAAGTGTGAGCCCGTTGTTGCCGCCACTGCGTGTCCAACCATCTTGCCAAGGATTTTCCTCCTTTTTTTGCTGCCCCTCTGCTTTACCAAGTAGGAAGCCCTTTTCTAGGGACTCATCTCTCCTGGCCACGAAGTCTCACCGTCCTCGTTTCTAAGGAGCACGCCGCTCTACTTCTAACAAACTAGACTGGCTTGTTCTTTTGGCAGTCCTGGGTGCCTTCCATGTTCTTCACCAGCACCACGGATCCTTCTTGGTCTTCCTCATTCGATGTCCAACTTTCACTTGCCCCCGAGGCCCTTGAAAATACCCTGGTTTGTGTCGGGGGCACTTTAGTCCTCAAAGGAACACCCTTTCTTTAAAATACTTTAAAGAATTTCTGTGCAGCAGATTTACCCCATGCGATGCATTGTCTGCTGGACTGCTTCTTCCAGGAACATTGATTATGAGCCCAGGCGAGATGAAGTCCTTGACAGTTTCAACTTTTTCTTTGCTTAAAGTGATGTTACCGACTGGTCCCGTGGTGAGGATTTTGGTCTTCCTTACATTGAGCTGTAATAGATTCTGAAGACGACTATCCTTCATCTTCATCAGCAAGCGTTTCACGTCCACCTCACTGTCAGCAAGAGGACTTCTTCCAGTTTTGATGCTGCATTCTTCTTCATACAATCCAACTTCTCTGATTAGTTGCTCAGCATACAGACTGAATAAGCGTGGCGAGAATCCAACTCTGATGCACAGCCTTTCTGTTTTAAATCAGGCAATATGCCCTTGTTCTATCTGTACTCTTTCCTCTTGATCCATGAACCGGTTCCTCACCCGCACAATACAGTGTTCTGGAATTCCCAGTCTTCTCATGGCTATCCATACTTTGTGATGGCCCAGCCAATCAGATGCCTTAGTAGATTCAATAAAACACAAATCAACATTTTTCTGTATACTCTGCTTTCAGCCAAACTCCATCTGGTATCAGCTCTTGTTCCATGTGCTCGTGTGAATCCTGCCTGACTCTCAGGCCTCTCTTTGTCAGTGCATCACTGTAACTGTTGTTGGGTGATTGTCAGCAAAATTTCACATGCACGTGGTATTAGTGACATTGTTAAGTGTGTATTCTGTCGGGTCACCATTCTTTGGAATGGGTATGGATGTCTTTCAGTCCATTGGCCAAGTAGCCGTCTTCCAAATTTCTTGGCATAGGCAAGTGATGGCTTCCAGTGCTTCAAGAGCTTGTGGAAACATCCTGTTGGCATCCTGTCAATTCCCGGAACTTTGGCTAATGCTTTCATTGCAACTTAAGGCTTCTTCCTCCAGCACCATTGGTCATTGCTTATGCTACCCTTGAACTTAGTGAATGCCATCCAGTTCTTTTTGACACAGTGATTCAGTGAATTCTTTCCATCTTCTTTTGATGCTTCCGGCATCATTCAATATATTGCCTATAGAATCTTTCAATATTTCAACTCAAGACTTGAATTACTGAAAGAGGACGAACATAATAGTGATACGAGAAAATTGAAATCCTATCTTAAAATTCATCAGGAGGGCTGAGCCCTGGTGCCGTGAGTGGTTGAGTGCGGGACTGTGGCCTGCGGCCCGCGGGCTTGGCGGTTCAAATCCAGCGGCGGGGCTCTCAGGAGCAGTGCTGGGTAGCTCTCACGACCACCAGAGGGCAGTGATGTCCCTCCCCCCCCCAAATTCATCAGGACATTTTAAGACGATTTAGTACTAATTGATATTATTTTAGACCAGCACCACACATTATATATTTTAAGTACAAGTGAAATAAATTAAATATACATATTTCAAATAACAGCTAATCTTTTGAATTAAACAACCTGGAAATATGGTAGGTGAGTGGCAGCAAGAGTGCTGAGATGAGAAATGGGGAAATAACAGCTTTCTTTAAAGAAAGGCAAAAACTAAAGGACAGAATGAAGACTATGACTACAGGCTAGGAAAAAAATGTGAGGTGCCATTCTTCATGTTGATAAACTTAATACTTAGGAAAGTTGATCAGGAACACTGTAAGAGGCATTGCTAAAGATAAGGAATGTTCTATTTTTCAAGGTTGTACTCATGGTTGAAAATAATGAACTGTGGCTCATGATCCAGGAGAGACCAGCCTCTGGAAAAGGAAATCCTGCTTGCGAGAGTGGAGGATCAGTGAAAAAGAAGACCATCAAGGTGAAGTATCCATCCACTGGCTTCAACAGTGGGCTCAAGCATGGCAATGGTGAGGAAGGGGAGTATTTTGCTCTCCTGCACACAGGGTCAAGTTGAGGCAGCACTCACCCAATGTCATCTTACAAGAACATACACATCTTTTCTTCTCGCCCATGCCTTAGGTGCTTTGATTCCCATCAGCGTCCTTCCTCTCCTTTCCCTGGGTATTCTATTCTGGGGGTTGCTCACCACCTCAGCTCAGAATTTCTTCCCATGTAGCTAAGAACAGATGGAGTCTTGAAAATTGACATTTCCCCCAAATGAATAGAAGCAACTATCAGGCTTTCCTCCATCCCTCCCCAGTCCATCTGTCCCTTCCAAAGAAAGTCTATCCAGGCAGGTTACCTGGGGATGGGATTTTTGCACAAATGTGATTCTGTGCTTTTTTATTACACGCGTTCTTTTACACAGAACTTACACACATTATTCTACCTTGACCTTTGTAACTGGTTTTACTATCTATATTTTAAAGGGAAAGAACCAAACCAACAGCTTAAGAGTCAGAAAGTTAAGGGACTTGCCCCAGGTCCAGGTCCAGAGGGAGCTAATGATAATAAGAGAAAAAGAACCTACATAGCCTAAGTTTTACGTAGAAGATACTGTCACCATATTAACAAACTAGTTTTATAAGCAAGAGGGCTGAGGGGCATTTTTTTTCTTCCCCAAGTAAAAACAAAGGAGGATTGTTATATGAAGGAGGTTGTCTAGAACATTCCATTATATCTGGACATGCCAGTTGCTACTGCGATCTTATAGTCATTTAAATAGTTTTATGTCACAATCGAATGTGGAGGAGAAAATGGAAAACACTTTGACCATTTAATGGGAGATACTCTTGTTGTCACAGATAACAGATAAAGAGTGTGCAGGTCAGAGAGCATTACACAATTTCTGTGGACTTATTCAAAGCCAGAGAGTACTTGTATCCATTCATCACACTCTTCACCACTGGAGACATGGCATTGACCATGAGAAAGAACACTGAGAGATCCAGCGACTTCAAGAGCCACAACAGGCATATTATATTGGTAGAAGTAGGAGCCTGAGTGGTGCATATGGTTGGGAGAGGTTACCTACATAGAGGTTAGTGTTTGAATCTATCAAGTGGCACTATGGAAGAAAGAGGTGGAGATCTTCTCCCACAAATATTACAGGCAAGAAAATCCTATAGAGGTGCTTTGTTCGGTAACACATAAGGTTTCATGAGTCAGAATCAACTCGTGGCAACAGTTTTGGTGTGGTTTGATCGAGGGCAGCATTCTTGACTTTCAGTGTGCTGTGTCTTATTGATTCTCACTGGATTTCAAGCCTCCATATTCCTGCTAGAAGTTGTATAAGGAAGCCAAATGTGTAGCTTGCTAATTGAGTGAATAAATAGGACTATAATTTGAGGACCTCATAACATAAGCTGAATTTTGTAAAAAACTCAAACTCTTCCTCTGTGGTTGTACCATTTTACATGTTCACCAGTAATATGACAATGACAAACAAAAGAAAAAAAGCTCAATATAAAATATTAGAAAACAAAAATGTTAAAAACAGAAACAAGTTTAACATGGGCCAATAGAGATAAAATGATGAGATGTTTCATTTTTTAAAAATTAGTTTCAGTCATTTATAAGTTCTACGTTGATGTTTCATTTTAAAGTAACTACATCTTCCATATTGACTTTACAATGCGCTCTGTCTGGTTGCAAGGCTATTTGAATCTCTCAACTATGGTCAGAGGGGATTCATCCACTGGAGGCTTAACCCATGTGGGGACCTTGCAAATGGACTTCCACTCTCGTCCATAGCTTTCCGGAAACTGTGTGTGCAGAACTGAAGTTCTGATACCTTTCCTTCATTCAGAATTGGATTTTGTTTCTTTGTTATTTACAATCCTTGGATCACACAGGCTGCGGAGCGTCATCCAGGGGGGTTTAGTTAACATCTCACTTAGGTGGCTACTTGTTTTAAGACTTTAGACACAAATCCTTCTGATAGTCCACAATGTTGCTATCATATTTATTTAATGATCAAACAGTACAAACCATCAAAACTGCTTCCAAGTAATGTTAAACTCATAAAAAAGTTGCTCTCAAAATAACAAAAGGAAAAAATTAACCACAATAATCAAATTGGGCTGGTTTGCTCTGTATTAGCTTCCCTTGCTGAAGGTATCTCTTTGATTGATTGGCTGCACCTGGACAGTTCATCGCAAGGTTTTACTATGTCTCTGAGAGGAGAATTATGTCTCTCCTGTCTGTATCTTAACTTAGAGACGTTTCAAATATTGGTGACATTAAAAAAAAAAGCCACAGGATCAATGCCAAAATCCGAATATGATGAAGGCATAAGTATCTGAGCTTAAATGGTGGAAACCCATTGTAAAAGGCTATGGAGGGCAGTGAGAGCCCCAAATCCCTCTGCAGAGGACCCAGTCAGAATAAGACCCTGGCACATCCCCTCTGGTCATAGTAGAGGGACTTGAACCGCTTTAGCAGACAGGGATGATTGTAAAGTTGATTATGGTGGATGAAACTAAGATATAATATAGTACCTGGTCCTTTGGCTTTCCTCTTGACCCAGCCTGAATTTACTCTAGATTTAAATATTCCTTGCTTTTTCCATGATAGAAATGGTCTCTCTGGCTTATTTGAATATTGCTGTTTTTCTTTCTTACTCTTCATTTTTATTTTTTTTTAGCATGACCAAATCTTCTGTTTGCCTCTGCACAATTTTCTCCATGAGAAATACTTGGTGAGCATATAAAACTGCATCAAAATGAACCACACTAGTGGGAATACACAAAATATATGCAAACCTCTCACTTCTATCTCAATTATCTTTATGCTAGGTCATATACATCCACACTGAGTGATCAATTTGCTTCATAATTTCAGATCATTCTCTCTCAATCACCTCAAAATGACTCATCAACTACCTTTCTACTGCCCACTTCTACAAGCATACTTCAGATCATTATCAATATTACAATAATGTGTCATACTTATTGTGATATTTATAGATATAGCTATAGCATTTCCTGCGTAATGCTGTGCTATTGTTTTTTTTAACAATAATTTTATTGGGGACTCATACAAATCCCATCACAACACATCCATCCATTGTATGCAAAACAATTTCTACACTTGTCGCCATCACCATCCTCAAAAACATTTTCTTTCCACTTAAGCCCCTGGTATCAGCTGCTCATATGTCCCTTCCCTCTCCTCTCCCCCATGAACCCTCGATAATTTACAAGTTATTATTTTGCCATACCCTACACTGTCTGAAGTCTCCCTTCACCCACTTCCCTGTTGTCCATACCCCAGGAAGGAGGTCATATGTAGATCCTGGTAATTGGCTCCCCCTTTCTTCCATCTTCCTGGTATCAACACTCTCACCACAGATCCTGAAAGGATCATCCTGAATTCCCCATGTTTCTGGTTCCTATCTGTACCAGTGTATATCCTCTGGTATAGCCATATTTGTGAGGCAGAACTGGAATGATAGTTGGGGGGGGGGGTGAAGGGGGTGAGAAGTATTTGAGAACTAGAGGAAAGTGGTATATTTCAGCATTACTCTGATTAGCTCATCTCCTTCCAACAACCCTTTTGTGAGGGGATGTCACCTCACCTACAGATGGGCTTTGGGTCCCCAATCTGTACTCCCCCCTCAATTATAATGATACAATTTTTAGTTCTTTGATGCCTGATATCTGGTCCCTTCAACACCTTGTGATCACATAGGCTGATGTACCTCTTCCATGTGGGCTCTGTTGCTTCTGCGCTAGATGGCTGCTTCTTTACTTTCAAGCCTATAGGTGCGCTTGAAAAATTAACTGTTCTTATGTTATAGCCATGTTGTCAATCAATCTACTTTGTCTCGAGGTTTCCTCTTTCTCACTGTCCCTCTATTTTACCAAACAGGACGTTCTTCTCCAGGGGTTGGTCTCTCCTGATAACAGGTCCACAGTATGTGTAAGTCTCATCATCCTTGCCTCTACAGAGCTTTCTGGCTGTACTTGCTGTAAGACAGATTTGTATATTCTTTTAACAGTTGACGGTACTTTCAATAGACTTCGTCTGCAATACAACTCACATGCATCAATAATTTTCTTAGAATTAGTCTATTAAAAATCAGGCACACAAAAAAAAAATCAGGCGCAGCTGGACCACAAGCCAAGCACCTTAAGACTGGGGTTAGCACAACCACATATCTATCCCCCTCTTCCTTCTGTATGTGAATTTTATGTGTAACAAGCTAAACAATAGTGCTAGGATTCAGGATTTGTGAGCTACTGCTTAGAAAGCACACAGAACTTTGTCCCAAGATGTTCCCAGAGCAAACAGATTCTCTAACCTTTTACCAGATTTCTGGACAGGCAAAAACAAACAAACCCGTTTGGTATGCAATATTTATAATATTTCAAACTAAACTGCACTTAAGAAATCTCATCCTTCAGTCCTTAAGAAGAATGTAGAAATTCTGACTGTACAGATAAAGTAAGAGAGGAAGATGTTTTTCATTTAGTTCAGTAGCTCTCAACTTGTGGGTCGAGACCCCTGTGGAGGTCTAATGACCCTTTCACAGGGGTCGCTCGATTCATAACAGTTGCAAAATTACAGTTATGATATAGCAAGGAAAGTGCTTTTATAGTTGGGGGGGGGGGATGATCACCACAACATGAGGAACTATGTGAAAGGGTCTCGGCATTAGGAAGCTTGAGAACCGCTGATTTAGTCTTTTCTAAATTGTTCCTGTGAACTATACCCCTCATGTTGTTTTTGTTTGTTTGTTTGTTTGCTTGTTTTACACCTAAAGCAGAAGTGAGGGTCTATCCTATGAGATCACAGGCCCCGGAGGGGCTGTCTCCTCAGGCAGTAGACAGAGGGAGTCTTCTTGGATCTGAATGTCAACAGCATCCAAGTCAAGAAGCTCTGACTGTGAAGAGCAACTGAGAGAAAATGACTAACATGATTGCTAAAGATTAATCCAAAGGAATTGGCCTTTGGATATTAAAACTCATCAGAATAATTAAGTCAATATGGGAATAGTTTGCTGTATGAATAGGGTAGCTGTGCAGACCCTATAAACTTAATGTACTGAAAGTATCAAGAAAATAACATCACAACTTATTTAGAAAACTCAAAATAGATTACACTTTAACTGTAAAATTTAAAAATGGTAAAATTTTTAAAAGACCTAGGAGAAAATCTTTGACCTAGTGTCCAGGGGGCTCAGTACAATCTATAAGAAAAAAACAAGACTGGACTTCATCAAGACTTAAGACTGTAAGTCTGCTGAAGACTTTGTTGGGGAAACAAAAGGACAAACCACAGACTGGGAGAAAATACATTTGTAAGTCACCACCAACAAAGGGTTGTTGGATCAAAATAAGCTGCTTATATCAGAGCAGAATCCCTTCGCTCCTAGTCGATCAAGAATAGCCTATGTAAGTCAACTTCAAAGGAAATATTAACTTGAAACAGAGCAGCCAATACTGAAGTGGTCAGACCATTTTAAAGAGGTCCCAGGGGGCTGAGGAGATAACTTCAAATGGTTCATCCTTTCATTTAACAGACAGTGAGCCCTGGGATGCCAAACTTAAGGAGATTAAACCCTCTTCCAAGTGCTCCCTGGACAGGAGAGGGGTCCAGAGGGGGATCCTCCTGCCTTTCCTGGGAGCCAGTGAGGGTGCGGCAGTGATGAGCTCCAGAGCTGGCTCTCCCTCTGTCCACTGCCTGAGGAGGCTGCTCCCTCCTGGGCTTGTGGTCTCCCACTTCTTTTGCTTTAGGTGGGGAAAAACAAAACAAAACAAGACTATGAGGGTGGTTCTCTGAAACAATTTAGAAAGAACTAGATGAAAAACATTTTCCTTGTTGGTTTAAAAGAGTGGTTTTCCACCTTCCTAATGCTGAAACCCTGGAATACAGTTCCTCATGGTGTGGTGACCCCCTAACCATACAACTGTTTTCGTTGTTACTTCATAACTGTAATTTTGCTACTGTTATGAATTGTCATGTAAATATCTGATATGCAGGATATATTTTCATTGTTACAAATCGAACATAATGAAAGCATAATGATTAATCACAAGAACAATATGTAATTATATATTGTGAAATATCTATTTCTAATTATAAATAAATGAAATTTTGTCTTGAAGCATGGTGTCTCATGGATCGAAGTCTTCACACTGGGTACTTGAATGTGGGCAAATCTGCTTATGGGTAGGCCCTTCTGGAGAAGGATAGAGAAGCGGTATCTCGGTTTCAAAACTGTTGGTGTTAGGGTAACATCTCTACTCCGACAAGGTGTAACTATTATTTCTATCTATGCACAGCAGTGCAGTGAATGACTGAATATGGCTCTTTAGCCAGAACCTTTGTTAATTCCACCAAATGATCTTTGTTTTTCAGATAGGCCTGGGTAAGAAGGGACAGGCGGAGAGTATACTGATTGGATTTTATGATTTGGCTGTGATGATTGTTGATCTGGTTGATTGTGATTGCTATCTGCTGGGTATGAAATGAACCTTCCTGTGTCGAAGGGATCAGGTATCAGGCATCAAAGAACAAAAAATCATATCATTGTGAATGTAGGGGAGTGCGGAGTGGGGACCTAAATCCCATCTGTAGGCAACTGGACATCCCCTTACAGAAGGGTCGTGCAGAGATTAGCCAGTTAGGATGCAGTGTAGAAATGATGAAACATACAACTTTCCTTTAGTGATTTCATGCTGCCTCCCTCCTGGCCCCACTATCATGATCTGAATTCTACCTTACAAATCTGACTAGACCAGAGGATGTACACTGGTATCGATAGGGAATTCAGGACAGATGAACCACAGGACCAGTGGTGAGTGGTGATACAGGGAGGGTGAAGGGAAGATGGGTAGAAAGGGAGAACCACTCACAAGGACCTCTATATAACCCCCTCCCTGGGGGATGGACAACAGAAAAATGGGTAAAGGGAGACATCGGACAGTGTAAGACATGATAAAATAATAATTTATAAATTATCAAGGGATTGTGATGGGTGGGAAAAACGAGGAACTGATACCAAGCGTTCAAGTAAAAAGAAAATGTTTTGAGAATGATGACAGCAACAAATGTACAAATGTGCTTGACACAATGGATGGATGTATGGATTGTGATCAGAGTTATACGAACCTCCAATATAATGATTTTAAAATGAAAAGAAGAATCTGTAATGTGATATGACACAACCTTGCTTACAGGAAGCAAACACAACTTGTAGCACATAAGGAACATCAAAGGCTGTAGCTTCTAACTCAATAGAAAGATAATGCAATGTCTCTGAATTGGGCCAGTGAACAACATCCTGGTTAATGGAGGAAAAAATGGAGGTTGTCAAGGATTTCATTTTACTTGGGCTCAAAATCAAAGTTCATCAAGCAGCAGTCAAAGCATCAAAGGATATACCAACAGGGCAGGGCGAAGATGCTATGTACAATCCAGCTAATGAATAAGAAAGCAAAGATGTCACTTTGAGGACTATCGTGCACCTGACCCAAGCCATGGTATTTTCAGTAATGTCAGGTGAGTGTAAAAACAGGTCAGTGAATAAGAAGAATGGGAGAAGAATTGATGTATTTGAGTTATGCTAATAATGAAGAACATGGTGCCCATTCCAAAGAACGGTGACCTGACAAAAAGAATGATATCAGTGGTATTGCAGGCAAGTAAAATTTTGCTTTAGATCATCCAACAAGTATGGATTGTGGTAAGAGTTGCATGAGCCTCCAATAAAATGATTGTAAAAAGAAAAAAATAATAATCCAACAACTGCTGCACTAGTTCCTTGATGGGGAGCTTCCAGAAGTTCAGGTCAGATTCAGAACAGGACATGAAACAAGGGATTTCATTGCTGATGTCAGCTGGACCTTGACTGAAAGCAGAGAATATCAGAAATACGTTTGCTTGCGTGTCATTGACTACGCAAAGTCACTCAACTGTGTGGACTACAATAAACAGGATAATCTTGAGAGGAAAGAGGATTCCAGAACACTTACTTCATAGTGCTCATTTGAAAGTTGTACATGGATCAAGAGGTGGTTGTGCAAACATAGCAAGGGAACACTACATGGTTTAAAATCAGGAAAAGTGTGAGTCATGGCATTTTCCTGAAAATCCTGGGAAATTTCTTGGTATTTTCCTCCCTTGGAGATGCTCTACTGACAAGACACAAGGTTGAATTCCTGTGAACCCTCCCGGAGGAGAAGCCACATGGGCTTACCCTGATGAAACCAGACCTCTGAAGCCAGAAAAGTCAGATGGAGACCCCTGCCAGTGCTGAGATACTTCTACCACCACTGGATACACAAGACTCTGCACCCACTGGCCTGTGATTGTACTGGCATCATTGCATGTGCTCCGTGAGTCTGAAGAGGATTTATGGATTGGTATCAGACATAGGTGCTAATATTGGACTTATGACCTTGAACCAGATGGGCTGGCCTCCCTTATTCATTGACCAGCTGTCACAAGCATCAGAGGCAGTTGAAAACATGATGACTTATCTCAAGCACACTGTAGTCCTCAATGACTTATTTGTTTTAGCTCTGAAACTCATTGTCAGGGAGTTGATTTCAACTCACAGTGACCTCATAGGACAGAGGAGAACTGCCCCCATGGGTTTCTGAGACTGGCACTCGATGGATATTTCAAATCTCCTCTTTCTCCCAGGGAGTGCCTGGGAGTTTCAAATTGCTGACTTTGTGCTTAGCGCCCAAAGTATAACCCACCAAGTTTGCTCACTTGATTTCCTCACTGCTGCTTCTGTAAGTGTGGAGGACAAAGCTAAGTAAAATGAAATCCCTGTTGATGCGGTTGTGAAAACAGCTGATTTCTTTATGCTGACGTGTGGTCCATAATGATGACTGTAGCCTTTCGTGTTTATCAGTAAGTGCTTCAAGTTTTCCTTGTTTTCTGCAAGCAAGGTTGTGTCATTGACAGATCTCAGGTTGTTAATGAATCTTCCCTCGATTATGAGGGCACATTCTTTCCCATAGAGTTAAGCTTCCCCAAATACAAGGGGTTACTCTACCCCACCCCCCAAAAGTAAAAGAAGTGTTTTTTTTCCTCAAAACTACACTTAATTTTTTTACAAATCACATATCATCTTCAAAATATTCTGCATTTCACTTAATACATTTGTCAAATCTGTGATTCCATCCTTGGAAACATTTTTCAAACTCATCTGTTTGGATGGCTGACAGCAGCTTCCTTGTTTTTTTCTTCACCTCTTCTATGTTGTCAAATCACTGTCCTTTCATGTCCCTTGGCATGTGTGGAAACAAACAAACAAAAAAAAGTCACACAGAGCAAGGTAAAGTGTATGAGGCAAGAGTGAAGTGCTGCTTTTTTGTTTGATGTTTTTTGCCCAAAACTGGCGCACTGAGATGGCTGCATGAGCAGGTACATTGTCACGGTGGCAAGACCAGCCCCTCATCTGCCACAAATCAGCTCTTTTTAGTTGCATGTTCTAGAAAGTAATTATCGTGCAACAATCATAACAACATGGTGCAATAAGTCTTTTGAGCTCTTGATAGCTTCCATGAGCATTGATTGTGGATCAAAGCAAGACAAAATCCTTAACAACTGCAAACTTCCTCCATCCATCACTGTTACCTATTGTGAGAGTTTGGGCCTTCCTTACAGGGCGTTGTAATCCACACTGAACACTACAGTGGTTGATCTTCATTAGCAAGGGCGTCCATCAATTCCTCCTCGCTTTCAGCATGCACTGTTGTGTCATCAGTGTATCACAGGTTTTTAGTAAGCCTTTCTCCAATCTTAATACCACATTCCTCTTCATATAATCCAGCCTCTCAGATTATATGATCAGCATGCAAAGACTTGGGAGAAAAGGAGACTTGGTGTACCCATTGAGGGTCAGTCTCAAAAGCCCATGGGGGCAGTTCTCCTCTGTCCTATGAGTCCCTGTGAGTGGAAACCAACTCCCTGGCAATGAGTTCTAGAGCTAAAGAACAAATGAGTCATCGAGGACAAGGGTGGCTTGAGGCAGGCACCGTGTTTTCACCTGCCTCTTATGCTTGTGACAGCTGGTCGATGAATAAAGGAGGCCAGAGAGGAACTGGGCCTTAAAGGATGGTGTTGGGGAAGAATATGCAGTACACCCCCGATGGCCAGAAGGCACCTAAATCAACCTATCATGCCTGAGGTACCAGGATGGCACAAACTGTGCTTGATTGTTGGTGCCGTGGTTCAGCATTGGGTTGCTAACTGCAAGCTCAGATGTTCGAAATTACCAGCTGCTCTGAGGGAAGAAGAGGAGGCTTTCTATTCCAGTAAAGAGTTATAGTCTCAAAACCCACAGGGGAAATTCTACTCTGGTTTACAGCTTCATAATGAGGCAGTACTGACTCAATGGCCGTGGGTTTTTCATTTATTTGCTTTTTGAGGTTTTTTTTTTTGGCATCACTGCCCTCTGGTGGGAGTAGGAGGCCCAGTCTTGCACCTGGAGAGCTGCTGCTGCATTTGAACCGCCAACCCAGTGAGCCGCAGTCCCGCACACCACCACTCCATCACTGGGGCTCAGCCCTGGTAGTGAGTTTTTACTACCTGAAAGTTGGCAGCTGAAACTCATTCATGAGTGCCACAGAGCAAAGGTCCAATGATCTATCTGCATCTGGGACAGTCATAGTCAAAACATCCACGGCTAAGTTATACTCTGTCATACTGGGATCACCATGGGTTGAAATGACTTGACAGCAATATTCATTCTATTATTATTTTCTAATATCTACTACACATTTGTAAACATTTCTCAAAGGAAGGAAATAATAATAGAACTCAAAATCCGTGACGTAGAAAAATGGACAGTGAAGTATAGGAGGCCACATTTGAGCTTTTTAAAAAGGCCATTGGAATTGATTAGGGTCTACTGAGACATGTCATGGGTGGAAAAAAAATGACAAATATTAATAATGGAAGCATGAACATTATTAGAAATAATCCAGACATCAAAGGATAAATGGGATTGCTATGAACAACTCTGAAAATAAGTTTGAAGACTTAATTAAAATAAATGAATGACTCGGAAGGCAAATTATAATCAACCACTCATAAAATAAGTCCTGAATAGGGCTGAGCCTTGGTGGTGTAGTCGTTGGGTGCGGGACTGCGGTCCACTGGCTTGGTGGTTCAAATCCAGTAGCAGCAAGGCTGGGTAGCTCCCATGACCACCAGAGAGCAGTGATTGCCCCCCCCCCCAAAAAAAAAAAAACCAAAAACAAAACAGATAAGTCCTGAATAGTCTAGGATGAAGGAAAATTGTTGTTTTTTTGAGGGAGGGCATCACTTCCCTCTGGTGGTCATGGGAGGTACCCAGTCTTGCTCCCTGAGAGCTGCTGCTGGATTTGAACAGCCAAGCCAATAGGCTGCAGTCCTGCACTCAACCACTATGCCACCAGGAAGGAAAATTAAGGAAACAGAATTTGTAATGAAAAACCTTCAGATGAAATAAAAGCCAGAGTGTCAGAGGTGAACTTGATCACATTAAGTAAAAGTAATGCCAGCTCTTTTACATTAAGTAAAAGTAATGTCAGCTCTGGGAGTCCATGGGTGGTACAAAGACCAAACAAAAAGGTTCTCAGTTCAAATCCACCTACAGGCACCCAGGAAGCAGAACCCAGCAATGTGTGTCCCAAAGGAAAACTGCATGGAGCACAGGTCTTCTCTGCACACAGGGGCCACCGGAAGTCAAAACCAAGTTGGTGGTCACTAGCAACAATCGCAACCAAATCAATTACACACACACTCTTTCAGAAAGCTTACGAATGAACACCTTCCAAGTAACTTTGTGCAGTCAGCCTTCCCTAGACAAAGCAAAGACATGGCAAGAAAAGAGAACCACAAGCCCGTAACCGCCACACATCGATGGAAGAATGTTTAACCACATATCAAAAGTCAAATCCAGCCACAGATACAGAGGATCTACCATGATGGAAGACTATCTTTTGAACTTGGCCACTCAAAGCGTGTCTCAATGAGGAAAAGTAAGCTATCTAGAGAAAAACAGAAGATGAAAGAAAAGACCACGTGCTTATCTGGCAAGGCAGGTGTGTGAGTTTGGGTAGACTAGAGAAACAGATTCATAAACATGTCCATGTTTACAAGGGGGAGTTTTATATACAAGAGGAATGAAACATTGAGAAAGCATCCCAACCCAGTCCGGTCCAAGGTCATAAGTCTGACATTAGCCTCTATGTCTGATACCAATCCATAAGTCCTCCTTAGACTCACAAAGCACATACAATGATGCCAGGACAACCACAGGCCAGTGGGTGCAGAGTCTGGTGTATCCAGTGGTGGTAGAACCATCTCAGTACTGGCATAGGTCTCCATCTGGCTTTTCTGGCTTCAGAGGTTTGGTTTCATCAGGGTAAGCCCAAGTGGCTTCTCCTCAGGGAGGGCTCACAGGGGATCAACCTGTGTCTGATCAGTACAGCATCTCCAAGGGTGGGGGGGGGAATACTATGAAACTTCCCAGAGTTCTCAGGAAAAAGTCATGCCTACACCTGAGTTCTCATTAGCTATCTTTAGATTGACAGGCTGGACTCCACCCCTCCACCCCTAATCCTGTCATGACTCCACAGTGGGAAAAGTTGTTTGAAAGGAATTCTATAACACTCGCAAAAGTAAAATTCCCCAGAAAGCCAAGAAGGAACTTTCTCAACCTGATAAAAATTCCATCGCTAATATCCTACTTAGTGTTAAAAAATTGATTCAATCTATTTTAATAAATCATCAGATTTATTTTAAGAGTTTTTCATAGTAATCCTCTATTATCTTTTAATGTCTGATGATTTTTAATAGTGTTCATTCTTTCATTATTGATGTTCATGATTTGCCCCCTGCCCCCTGTGCACACCACCACACACACACACACACACACACCCCGACAAGTCTCGATAAACATTTATCAAGTGCGTTGGCCTTTCCAGAAGCCCAACTTTGGTCTCTTTTGCTTCTCCCACCACACACTAAGATAAAGGGACAAAAGACATCTACACTTACCATTTTCACCCAGCACCATACATTGAAAAGACATATGAAATGAAAGGAACAAAACTTGGAAAGGTAGGAGAAGTTGTTTGTTAGCAGATGACAGGAGGAAATAGGTAGAAAACTTTAGAGATTCTTAAAAAATGAAAGCCTAATAGCTTGTTTTAGTCCTAATAAACTAAGCACAAGTTTAGCAAGGTTTTACAATGCAAGAAAATGGTATCAAATCAATTCTATTTCTATATACTAGCCAAAACATCTCCTCAAAATGTGCCACACCTAATGATAAATTTAATAAATAATTAACAAAGTCTGTGCAGGCAACACTATGCATTGCAGAAAGAAAGAAGACATAAGCAAATGGAGAAATATTATATCAATGACTGAGAACGCTCAACATTATTAAGATGTCAGATCCTTCAGAACTGACCTATAGATTTAATGCACACCCAATTGAAAGTCACAATATGAGGACTTTGGGAAAAAAAAGTATAAGCTCACTCTAAAATCAACATGCAAATGTAAAGAGCCTAGACTATCCAGGACAATTTTGTGTGAGCAAAAGCAGAACCATTCTTAAGAATATCTGATTCAATCTTCACGGCCGTCCAATCAATGCTGACTGACAGCACCCCTGTAGGGCAGGGTAGAACTGCCCCCTCTGAACCCCTGAGACTGTCATTCCACCCCCCCAACAGTTTGATAGACATAAAGTTCACATATCGTACAATTCAACAGTTCCATCACATCAAGAGGAGCTGTACAATTATCCCCATAGTCAGTTTGAGGATATTTTCTTCATCTTTGTACTCATCTTTATTCAATTCTCATTTCCTCCAACCTCCTCTGCAAGACCCCCAAGGAACCATACATCCAGTTGCTATCTTTATAGATTTATCTAGCCTGGATCGCATGTACAGAAAAGCATTAAGAAACTGTAAAGCAAAAGCTAGCAAGAATAAAGCAAAAACAGATGAAAACCTCAACTGAAAAGAAACCAGAAAATATTTTTTAAAAATCTGTAACAAATTTAAATGGATTATAAGGGAGATCAACTGGTAGGGTCTAAATTCTAATTTAAATGCATCTGCAACAATCCACTTTCAATGCATTCTGCAGGTTAGCAAGGCTATGGTCCTGGGTAAGAGCATATTCACCGTGTATTTCCTTTTTTTTTTTCTAATCTGAAAAAGCTTTAAAGTGGGTTGAAAGGAAGATCAAATGAGCAGATAATACACACTAACCTAATTACGTCTGCCATAATCAACTTTATAATGTTCTTTGTCTGATAAGAGGCTATGCCCATCTCTCAACTATGATTCACCAGAAGCTTAATCCATATTCCATGGGTGGACTCTGCAAATGGTTTTTGGCCCTCCACTGTCACCCATAGCCTTCTGCAAACCAGGTGTTCACAATTTAAGCTCTGGTACTATTCCCTCCTTTAGATTTGGATATTATTTATCATCCTTGGATCGGTCTGTTTCTTCTATGTGGACTCACTTAGATATCTGCTTGTTTGAAACCAGCCTTTAAGACCCCAGACACTGTTCTTTCTGACAGCCAGATACCATCTTGTTTCTCCACCACACTTTGCTATAGCGCCCCTATCTTCAGTGATCTCTTCAAGAGGTCAAGCATCAAGCAGGGTCCCATCATAAGAACTAATTAGTCTTAGATTGGAGTTAGAACTAAGGCCACGTCCTCAATCTATTCATGTATCTCTGGCTTATTTATGTCTCTGGTTCACCTTAGAGACATCATTGTCATTTTATATTAGAGACCACTATCAACCCTTCCCAGGACAACACTTCTATCACCATCAAGTCAATGGGGACTCACAGCAACACTGTAGGGCAGGGCAAAACTGCCCCTGTGAATCTCAAAGCCTTCCAACTGTCACAGGGGCAGAACACCTCATGTCTCTTCTGTGAAGCTGCCTGATGATTTTAAGATGCTGACTTTGCAGTTAGCAAGCCCAATGTGTAACTACTATACATGGATAGTGTCATTGCTCTAGCCAATGATATAAAATTTTAAACATGAGAAAAGGAAGTTGTACAAATAGAAACCAGCTTTGAACTGCAATACATGAATTATTGACGTGTACAGTTTAATCCCTAAGGGATTGGGCACCATTTACCCAAACATTGGGGGTTGGTGATAGGGCAAGTCTTCCAATAATAGTCACAGAATATTATTCACAGAAGCGGAGTCATGCCTACCCTATTAATACATGAGACTGTCACTCATAAGGGGAGCAGAGAGTCTCTTCTTTCTCACATGGATTGACTGGCGGTTTCAAACTGCTGATCTTACTGTTATGATGGTGTTCCAGCAGAAGATGACTTAACTATATTTGAATAAGTGTAGATTGTTGGATTGTACTGTAAAAAGAAAACATATCCCCTGAAAATAAATCTGAGGGTGTTTTCTTGAGGAAAAAAATCAATATAAGACCCTGTCTTGTTTTCAGGGAAACACAGTAGGTCTTAGAAACAAAATCAAAATGTGTAATAAGCAAGAACGCCCTATATCTAACCCTGACTTAGCTCTCCAATTTCAGCCATTCTTTGTTCTGGCCGTGTTGAGAGAGGAGAGGTCCTTCTTTTTTTTTTTTTTCTCACAGAGCAGTGGGTGGGTTTGAATCAAGGCCCTTGCAGGTCTCGGTCCAGTGCTAACTCATCAGTACCGCACACATTCCTTTCTTAGTCACATGTGCCCATTCTTTTTTCTACCAGCTCTTGACCTTTGTGGCTCCTCCTTCTCCAAACTCTTAGTCACACTTCAGTTTTTTCTCAGGATCTCCCCACCATAAATCCTGGAGTAGAAAAGTATTACACTATCAACACAATTATTTATAATCAGATTTAAATTATGCTTTACACTCTAGAGTAGAAACTTGATGTCAGGGATATCTGTTTTATTTTATCTCTTTCCCGATTGCCTCATACACTGGAAATCCTCAAAGTCTTTGCTAGCAAAGAAAGCAAAATACTGGCTGAGCCCTCGTGGTGTAGTGGCTGTGTGCGGGACTGCGGCACACAGGGTTGACGGTTCAAAGCCAGCAACAGCTCTCCGGAGCAAGGCTGGGCTTCCTACTCCCACCAGGGCAGTGATTCCAAAAAAGAAAAAGAAAGAAAGAAAGCAAAATACTAAATGTAGTCTAAATCTGAAATAATATACTTGGATATTGAACTAAACTTTGAAATAATACAAAAAGTTCAAGTAGAGTTTATTTGGAAAAATAAAGGATAGACTAGTAACTGGATGTGTATACTCTAACTCAGTACATTACATATAAAAAGAAATAAAAAAGGGAAGGGGATTAGATAAAATCCTGCACTTGATCCAATTTAAAGAAAATCTTTTGATGAACTAGAAAAAGGCCTGTTTTAATATGATAAATATCAGAGTCTAACACTGTACTCAACAATGAAATCCTAGGAACTAGGACACCCCACTTGGCACCATTAGTCGTCAAAACTATGGGGCCAGTGCAATAAATTCATGGAGGGAAAAGCTATGTCCAGATTTTGACAATCTCTGAAAAATCCAAGAAAAGACACCCAAATTCTTAATGAACAAATTTGATCAGGTGAGTAGTTATAAAATAGGCAAAACCATACTGTTTTAAATAATGCACTATTGGTGTCATACTTACATAATTAATCTATTACCAATTTGAGACTTTTGAGTGAAGGCCTAGAGTTTGGCCTATCAGGTGACAGCTTGATGACTTCATTTGGAGGTGCTAAAGAGATATCTAGCTCTCTGGAAACCCCTGCCAGCACTGAGATGCTTACACCAGCACTGGATCCAAAAGACTTTTCACCCATTGGCCATCTGCATTCGGCATCATTGCATGTGTTTCATAAGTCTGAAGCGGATTTTAAGGATTTCATCAGACATATGGGCTAATATCAAACTTATAGGGACTTGATCTGGACTGAACTGGAATGTTTTTTCAATATTCAATTGCTCTTATACATAAAGCTCTTTCTTAGACACAAATGTGTGTCTCCAAGAATTAGTTTCTTTTAAGAATTTGTTTCTCGGGCTGAGCCCCGGTGGCGCAGTGGTTGTGTGTAGGACTGTGGCCCACAGGGTTGGAGGTTCAAATTCAGCAGCAGCTCTCCAGGAGCAAGGCTGGGCCTCCTACTCCCACCACCAAAGGGCAGTGATGCCCCCCCCCCCAAAAAAAAAAAAGAATTTGTTTCTCTAATCTATCTGGACTAACACAATTGGCATAGGCTATGAATTAAATTATGTGCCTCAAAAGTAAGTGTTGAATTTCTGACCCTTTTATCGGTGGCTGTGCTTGGAAGCAGGGTTCTTTATTTTATGCTATTGATGCCACAGAAGTCAAAGAAGGTCCTACATCTAATCACTTCTGGGTTATAAAAAGGCATTGGGTTATAAAAAAAAGCAGGAATACATTGGGGGAGACAGACACCCGGTGAGGACTGTGTATAAGTCAAGGAACCAAGGATGCCGGCAGACTCCAGAAACTAGGAGAGACTGATATAAGGGATGGGCATGTCTGAGATTTTGACAGGGATTTTCAGCAGCCAGAACCGAGCATCACTTTTTGATCTTTAAAAAAATTTTTTTGATCTTTAAACCCATCCATGAATGACACAATTATGAGGATAGCACAGGGATGGACAATGTTGGGTTTTTTTCTGTTTACATGGGATCATGAAGAGGCAGAACTGACTGGGTAGTGCCTAGACACAACAACAGCTCACTAAAACAGAACTGGAATAAATGCATCATCGGCATACATTAGAATGTGTTGGAGGAAGATTCCATTTTATTGCTAGACACGAAGATACTCAAGTAGTGGTTCAAGTCGGGCTGCTAATTTTAAGGTTGATCAGCAGTGTGAAACCACCAGCCACTCTGTGGGAGAAAGATGAGGCTCTCTACTTCTCAGAAAGAATTACAGTCTCATGGGGCAATTCCACCCTCCTGTTCTTTTTTTTTTTTCCCCTACGATGATTTTATTGGGGACTCTTACCACTTTTATATCATTCAATACATCATTTATACCAATCATATTTGTACAGATTGCCATATTCATTTCCAAATATTTTCTACTTGAGACCTTGGTTTAAGCTCCTCTTTCCCCCTCCTTTTTTTTGGGGGGGGGAGGAGCCATCATTGCCCTCTGGTGGTCGTGGGAGCTACCCAGCCTTGCTCCTGGAGAGCAGCTGCTGGATTTGAACCGCCAAACCTGTGGGCCGCAGTTACGCCACCGGGGCTCAGTACCTCCTCCTTTTTTTATAAATCATTTTATTGGGGGCTCATACAACCCCCATCACAATCCATACAATCAATTGTATGCAGGCCACATTTGCACACTTGTTGTCATCATCACTCTCAACACATCCTCCCTCCACTTAGGCCCCCAGTACCAGCTCTCCTCTGCCCTCCTGTTCTATAGGTCACTATGAATCAGAATCTGCTAAATGTCAATAAGTTTTCTTTTTTGTTGAAGAAGTTACTGTGAAAATCTAAGACTATTAGTATAGACGATTGCATTCATTGTATCAGGGCAATGCAGAAAACTAGATCTCAATGTGAAACCAAGAAATGGATACATGTCAGGCTAATGAAACATGTAAATAGTCATAAATTAGACCACAAGAGTTCAGATAAAAATGCCCAGTGGAGTATTAACATATACCAACTGGGTTGTTAGGAAAGACATTTTGAACTGGATCCACAATGCAAACACCATACAGGAAAAGATTATGTTGTACTGCATAAGACACATAAGCTATCTTGTAAACAGATCTAAAAGTCAAAAAATCAATGATGAATACACTTTCAAGATGAGATAAAAGAGTTGACTCTTTAATTTGTCAGGGTTTTAAAAATCCAAGAAGACATGCTTCAATAATAGATGCAGCCAAGAGCATGCACACCAGAAAAGATATACCAATGGTAAATGAACATGTTGTTATTTCAGATGAATGGCAATCAAGAGTATACAATTACATATCCTGTCTACCAGATGAGAAATATTTAAAGGCAACTAATTATACCTATGGGGGAGGGGGGAGAAGAGAGAGAGAGGGGAAAAGAAAGAGAGAGGAATACTCAAAAAGATTCTGAAATCATCAGTCCTCTAGTCTTTTAGGGAGTTCTGTTGGACAGGACTTAAATATTAGACGGGTGTGAAGTGGTGGCCACTGCTTCCTTTGTAAGACTGAAATATGGAAATGGTCACCAACAGGAAGCTGCGGATAACTGGATACATTCATAGAATGAAGCACCCCGGAAGACTTTAAAAAAAAAGGTGTTCTGGCTGGGGATTTGACATTCACAGATAGACATAAGTAAAAGAAAAGTGTGTGTGTGTGTGTGTGTGTGTGTGTGTGTGTGTGTAGCATATGTAGAAACTTAAAAACTGTTTACAATTATCTCATAGTTTCCCCATTGCTATACACACACATATACATATATATGTTTCCTGTTAAATGTTCTTTGATGTAAGATAGGGCTTTTCCAAAACAGCTCCAACATGGGATGCAAAAAGATGGAGGACGAGCTTACTTGTTGCTGCCTGTGTGCTGGGCAATGTGTAAAAGGACTGGGCAACTAATACAGAGAAATCTCTGTTGGATCCGTGTTTCTCAAAGTGAAATTCAGGGATTATTCCAACCAGGATCATCCGGTATGTTTTTTAAAGCTTCCGTTTCTTAGGTCTCACCTCAGCTCACTCCCTGAACCCCAATCACTGGAAGCAAGACCAAGACTGGCACTTTAAGCCAACTCCATGGAGGTTCCTATGCATGTGATATCTGATCTTCCCTCCAAAGCCAGAGGACAGACCATTTGAGGTTGTCCTTGCAGAGGAAAAATGCTACCCTATTTTCAGAGCAATTTGTTTAGGGCCAATACACTCTGGCTAGAAATATCATTATTCTGATGTACTCCGTCTGGTAAGACTAGCTCTTAAGAGCCCTTCTAGTTAGTGTAGATATAAATGACAAGCCGTTCTTCAAATCAGCTTTCCCCTGACTAAAAGGCTGTGGGCTATTTAGGGTCAGATAGCCTGTCCAGGTACAGAAGATTTTCTCTCCCAGAATTACCTGCGGCTTTTCATATGGGCATTTTTCAGCATCTACAAGGTCAGCTTGTCCAGCAAAGGAACACTTACCCGACAGTTCCATCCCCAGCAGATCCACAAAGGAAACCATTGCACCATTTCTTGGAGGACCTGGGTGGTAATGTGCTGATGTGCTCAGCTGTGCTCACTGAAAGGTTGCAGTTTTAAGTCCACCCAGAGGTGCCTTTGAAGAGAGGCCAGGCAACCACTGCAAATCCTTTAGAGCACAGCTCTACTCTGCGACACACAGGGTCACTCTGAGGCAGAATGGACTTGTTAGCAGTGGGTTCTACCTTTTCTTAAAGGGAGATCCTGATGGCACTCTTTCTCTTGGTTTCCATGGGCTCCCCCCTGCTCAGGCCTTACCGGCATGGTGATCTGGATGGGCTGCCGCTCTCCACTCTTGGTTGGGGTCACACCTTCTGTGTCATATATGCCGGTGTAAACGATTCTGTCTCCATCAGGCTCTTTAGACTTCAGCTCCAGGGGGACGAGTGTGCCCCCGATGGAAATGCTCCTGCAAGAGATGGGAGTTGAGCACAGATGGTAGGACTCAGCTTAAGCACGCTATCCTGGGCCCCAACTCCAGGCAGCATTCCCACTGAGATAGTCACATGGTTGAAGCAATCCTGAAAGGTTGGCGGTCATGACCAAACTTCTTCCCCGTCAGCTATTTGACCTCAGAGCCACGGCTTAATCTCTCTGAACTAACCTCAGGACTCTCATCTGGAATACCAGTAGAAGGTCACTGTATGGGTTGCCTCTCCAGTTACTCATTAGAATACTCCCTGAGGCTGTTTGAAAAAAAAAAAAAAAAAGAACCAACAACACCCTATCAAGAAAACAAAACAAAAAACCAATCCTTGTCCAGTCTCATTGGAAGTCCCAAAGACAAAAAAGGCAAATGCTTTGGGGACGGATGCATGTTCTGTAAGGTTTTCCAGGTGATATACTCAAGTGCAGGTAGGGTGACCTCAGAATCTCGAAACCTCCTGTTAACATGTACATGTAGCTACTGATTCGGCATGTCTGAGGTGGACAGGCAAGGACATTGTCAACGGGTCATCAAACTGGAATAAGCTAGTTCAACATTTGAGTTAGGGCACTGGGTTTCAAGAGGAAACCCTTGGACTAGCAGCATCAGCAGTGCCTACAACTCTTTTAGGAATGCAGCTTCCCAGGCCCTGCCTGGCATAGTGGAGGTGGGGGTCTGGGCTACGCACTAAGCTGCCCACCACAAGGCCAGTGATCGGAATCCACTAGCCACTCGGAGGCAGAAAGATGAGCCTTTCTACTCCTCTCGAGGAACCCTGGTGGCTAAGGCCAGCAATAGGAAACCACCAGCCATTTCTGGAGAGAAAGACTACACTTTCTACTTCTGTAGACAGTTACAGTCCCACCCTGCCCTAGACGATTGCTATGAGTTGCATGCAATCAATAGCAGCGAGTTGGGAATTTTGAAAAGATCTAAGGCCCCCCGTGGGGCAGTTCGGTCCTTTCCTATGAGATTGCTATGAGTCGAAATCCACTCGTTGGCATTGAGTTTGGATTTGGACCGTAAAGGTACCAACACTAGACGTTTGGAAGGAGAGATTAAGTAATCTGCCTTTTAGCAAGCTCCCCCCCCACCCCGAACTCCCAAGTGATTCTGAGGCTGTTTTGAGAATGGACGAGGACACTGGAAATCCCTTGGTTAAAATGAAAGTGTGCCTTGAAAAATGGGTTTCCTCATCAATACAAATGGAAACAGAATTTCTCTGAAGAACATGGGATATGAAAGAGATGACACAATGGAAAGGGATGCTGGGAAGAAAGGAAAAATCTGACTCATACCCTTCTATACAGAACACTGGGTATGTGGGTATATGGAGATAAGGGGTGCATACAGCTGGGTAGGTGTGGTGGTTGCAAAGATGCTGGGGTATAGCTAGTCCCAATAGATGGGCCAGAAGTACCAGAAACACAATGTTTGGCTCTAGGTACTTCTATGAGAGCTTGGCACTTAAAGGTTAATTCAAGTTTATTGAGTTAATGAATACAGGAGTTCATTGAAGCTATAAAAGGATTCAAAGTCCCCATATACCCAGCATATAGTAGCTGCAGTGAATGTTGGTCTCTTCCCTTCCTCCAGGTTGCACTTGACACAACCATGCTCGGGTGGAACCCCAAGTCCAGAACCCCACCTATGGTCTATTGCCCAATCACACCCCATGCTGGCTTTCCACCAGCTGTCTCTTGGGTGTAGCATCCATGACCACAGAGAAGGGAGTCTCTCCCCTTCTCCCTTCCACAACATGAACAAGCCAGAAAGCCTTGAGGCCAGGGCGTTGCTAACCCAAGGCACCAAATAAACTTGGAGAGGACAAAACACAAGGTGTGGAAAACGGTGGGACTAGGCCTGAGCAGAGGGGGCTATCTGACTTGTTGAACCTGAATCCTTGGCCTGAAATCCACCACCATGTAAAAGGCAGATGTAAGAGTGGAGATCGTCCCTCAGGGTGCATCAACGTGGGCAACCCGCTCACCACCCCACCCCACCCCCACCTTTACACCTCAGCCCTCAGTCCTGGTCTCTCCTCCAGCCTCTCCTGCAGCACCAGGGTGGGACATCAGCACCGCACAGCTGCTCTGGAGGCCGGGATTGCGGTAGATGAAGCCCTTGGCAATCTCCCCACTCGCCCCAAGCTGGCCGCCTAGGTTTTTGCGCGGCCCGTAAAATAGCCCTCCTGGGAATAGCTGGTTAGAGGGGGCTGCGATGGGGCGAAGGCTGGAGAGAAAGGAGAACGGCTGTGGCACAGGAGGCCAGGCGGGGACGTAGGGAGCCCACGGCTGCCCCGGGGCCCGCAGGTCAAGGCGCAGGGCTGGGCGCGTCCCGGGGGTGGGGGACCTCGGTCCGCCCCGGGCGGGGCCCTGCAGCGGGGCGTCCCGGGCGCCGGTCCCCCTCCCTGGAGGGGGCCCCCAGACTCACTGGACTTGCAGCGTGGTGGGCTTAATCTTCACC